>CAWVNO010001844.1:0-29780 GCA_963930645.1 Salticus scenicus
ATCGCAAAGCTCTATTAGTTGCTTTGGAATCGGCTTTTGAAAAAAATTCTGTGAAAATCGCAAAAATTTTGGGTATCGAAATCTGGCAAAAGTCTGCATAAAAGGGCTCTCCTGGCCAAATGGTTTAACTTTGGCAGGTCCCTGCTGGTCTGTTATGAAACTAGAATATCTTTTGCACATTCTGGAAGTGATTGCGATCGCAAAGCTCTATTAGTCGCTGTGGAATCGACTTTTAAAAATGAGATGTCGTAAAATTCGCCAAAAAAATTTCGCGACGAAATCGAGCACATGCCTTCAAAAAAGGGCTCTCCTGGCCAAATGGTTTAACTTTGGCAGGTCCCTCGTGCTTTATCATGAAAGTAGACTTCGTGGGGCAGATTCTGGAAGTGATTGCGATCGCAAAGCTCTATTAGTTGCTTTGGAATCGGCTTTTGAAAAAAATTCTGTGAAAATCGCAAAAATTTTGGGTATCGAAATCTGGCAAAAGTCTGCATAAAAGGGCTCTCCTGGCCAAATGGTTTAACTTTGGCAGGTCCCTGCTGGTCTGTTATGAAACTAGAATATCTTTTGCACATTCTGGAAGTGATTGCGATCGCAAAGCTCTATTAGTCGCTGTGGAATCGACTTTTAAAAATGAGATGTCGTAAAATTCGCCAAAAAAATTTCGCGACGAAATCGAGCACATGCCTTCAAAAAAGGGCTCTCCTGGCCAAATGGTTTAACTTTGGCAGGTCCCTCGTGCTTTATCATGAAAGTAGACTTCGTGGGGCAGATTCTGGAAGTGATTGCGATCGCAAAGCTCTATTAGTTGCTTTGGAATCGGCTTTTGAAAAAAATTCTGTGAAAATCGCAAAAATTTTGGGTATCGAAATCTGGCAAAAGTCTGCATAAAAGGGCTCTCCTGGCCAAATGGTTTAACTTTGGCAGGTCCCTGCTGGTCTGTTATGAAACTAGAATATCTTTTGCACATTCTGGAAGTGATTGCGATCGCAAAGCTCTATTAGTCGCTGTGGAATCGACTTTTAAAAATGAGATGTCGTAAAATTCGCCAAAAAAATTTCGCGACGAAATCGAGCACATGCCTTCAAAAAAGGGCTCTCCTGGCCAAATGGTTTAACTTTGGCAGGTCCCTCGTGCTTTATCATGAAAGTAGACTTCGTGGGGCAGATTCTGGAAGTGATTGCGATCGCAAAGCTCTATTAGTTGCTTTGGAATCGGCTTTTGAAAAAAATTCTGTGAAAATCGCAAAAATTTTGGGTATCGAAATCTGGCAAAAGTCTGCATAAAAGGGCTCTCCTGGCCAAATGGTTTAACTTTGGCAGGTCCCTGCTGGTCTGTTATGAAACTAGAATATCTTTTGCACATTCTGGAAGTGATTGCGATCGCAAAGCTCTATTAGTCGCTGTGGAATCGACTTTTAAAAATGAGATGTCGTAAAATTCGCCAAAAAAATTTCGCGACGAAATCGAGCACATGCCTTCAAAAAAGGGCTCTCCTGGCCAAATGGTTTAACTTTGGCAGGTCCCTCGTGCTTTATCATGAAAGTAGACTTCGTGGGGCAGATTCTGGAAGTGATTGCGATCGCAAAGCTCTATTAGTTGCTTTGGAATCGGCTTTTGAAAAAAATTCTGTGAAAATCGCAAAAATTTTGGGTATCGAAATCTGGCAAAAGTCTGCATAAAAGGGCTCTCCTGGCCAAATGGTTTAACTTTGGCAGGTCCCTGCTGGTCTGTTATGAAACTAGAATATCTTTTGCACATTCTGGAAGTGATTGCGATCGCAAAGCTCTATTAGTCGCTGTGGAATCGACTTTTAAAAATGAGATGTCGTAAAATTCGCCAAAAAAATTTCGCGACGAAATCGAGCACATGCCTTCAAAAAAGGGCTCTCCTGGCCAAATGGTTTAACTTTGGCAGGTCCCTCGTGCTTTATCATGAAAGTAGACTTCGTGGGGCAGATTCTGGAAGTGATTGCGATCGCAAAGCTCTATTAGTTGCTTTGGAATCGGCTTTTGAAAAAAATTCTGTGAAAATCGCAAAAATTTTGGGTATCGAAATCTGGCAAAAGTCTGCATAAAAGGGCTCTCCTGGCCAAATGGTTTAACTTTGGCAGGTCCCTGCTGGTCTGTTATGAAACTAGAATATCTTTTGCACATTCTGGAAGTGATTGCGATCGCAAAGCTCTATTAGTCGCTGTGGAATCGACTTTTAAAAATGAGATGTCGTAAAATTCGCCAAAAAAATTTCGCGACGAAATCGAGCACATGCCTTCAAAAAAGGGCTCTCCTGGCCAAATGGTTTAACTTTGGCAGGTCCCTCGTGCTTTATCATGAAAGTAGACTTCGTGGGGCAGATTCTGGAAGTGATTGCGATCGCAAAGCTCTATTAGTTGCTTTGGAATCGGCTTTTGAAAAAAATTCTGTGAAAATCGCAAAAATTTTGGGTATCGAAATCTGGCAAAAGTCTGCATAAAAGGGCTCTCCTGGCCAAATGGTTTAACTTTGGCAGGTCCCTGCTGGTCTGTTATGAAACTAGAATATCTTTTGCACATTCTGGAAGTGATTGCGATCGCAAAGCTCTATTAGTCGCTGTGGAATCGACTTTTAAAAATGAGATGTCGTAAAATTCGCCAAAAAAATTTCGCGACGAAATCGAGCACATGCCTTCAAAAAAGGGCTCTCCTGGCCAAATGGTTTAACTTTGGCAGGTCCCTCGTGCTTTATCATGAAAGTAGACTTCGTGGGGCAGATTCTGGAAGTGATTGCGATCGCAAAGCTCTATTAGTTGCTTTGGAATCGGCTTTTGAAAAAAATTCTGTGAAAATCGCAAAAATTTTGGGTATCGAAATCTGGCAAAAGTCTGCATAAAAGGGCTCTCCTGGCCAAATGGTTTAACTTTGGCAGGTCCCTGCTGGTCTGTTATGAAACTAGAATATCTTTTGCACATTCTGGAAGTGATTGCGATCGCAAAGCTCTATTAGTCGCTGTGGAATCGACTTTTAAAAATGAGATGTCGTAAAATTCGCCAAAAAAATTTCGCGACGAAATCGAGCACATGCCTTCAAAAAAGGGCTCTCCTGGCCAAATGGTTTAACTTTGGCAGGTCCCTCGTGCTTTATCATGAAAGTAGACTTCGTGGGGCAGATTCTGGAAGTGATTGCGATCGCAAAGCTCTATTAGTTGCTTTGGAATCGGCTTTTGAAAAAAATTCTGTGAAAATCGCAAAAATTTTGGGTATCGAAATCTGGCAAAAGTCTGCATAAAAGGGCTCTCCTGGCCAAATGGTTTAACTTTGGCAGGTCCCTGCTGGTCTGTTATGAAACTAGAATATCTTTTGCACATTCTGGAAGTGATTGCGATCGCAAAGCTCTATTAGTCGCTGTGGAATCGACTTTTAAAAATGAGATGTCGTAAAATTCGCCAAAAAAATTTCGCGACGAAATCGAGCACATGCCTTCAAAAAAGGGCTCTCCTGGCCAAATGGTTTAACTTTGGCAGGTCCCTCGTGCTTTATCATGAAAGTAGACTTCGTGGGGCAGATTCTGGAAGTGATTGCGATCGCAAAGCTCTATTAGTTGCTTTGGAATCGGCTTTTGAAAAAAATTCTGTGAAAATCGCAAAAATTTTGGGTATCGAAATCTGGCAAAAGTCTGCATAAAAGGGCTCTCCTGGCCAAATGGTTTAACTTTGGCAGGTCCCTGCTGGTCTGTTATGAAACTAGAATATCTTTTGCACATTCTGGAAGTGATTGCGATCGCAAAGCTCTATTAGTCGCTGTGGAATCGACTTTTAAAAATGAGATGTCGTAAAATTCGCCAAAAAAATTTCGCGACGAAATCGAGCACATGCCTTCAAAAAAGGGCTCTCCTGGCCAAATGGTTTAACTTTGGCAGGTCCCTCGTGCTTTATCATGAAAGTAGACTTCGTGGGGCAGATTCTGGAAGTGATTGCGATCGCAAAGCTCTATTAGTTGCTTTGGAATCGGCTTTTGAAAAAAATTCTGTGAAAATCGCAAAAATTTTGGGTATCGAAATCTGGCAAAAGTCTGCATAAAAGGGCTCTCCTGGCCAAATGGTTTAACTTTGGCAGGTCCCTGCTGGTCTGTTATGAAACTAGAATATCTTTTGCACATTCTGGAAGTGATTGCGATCGCAAAGCTCTATTAGTCGCTGTGGAATCGACTTTTAAAAATGAGATGTCGTAAAATTCGCCAAAAAAATTTCGCGACGAAATCGAGCACATGCCTTCAAAAAAGGGCTCTCCTGGCCAAATGGTTTAACTTTGGCAGGTCCCTCGTGCTTTATCATGAAAGTAGACTTCGTGGGGCAGATTCTGGAAGTGATTGCGATCGCAAAGCTCTATTAGTTGCTTTGGAATCGGCTTTTGAAAAAAATTCTGTGAAAATCGCAAAAATTTTGGGTATCGAAATCTGGCAAAAGTCTGCATAAAAGGGCTCTCCTGGCCAAATGGTTTAACTTTGGCAGGTCCCTGCTGGTCTGTTATGAAACTAGAATATCTTTTGCACATTCTGGAAGTGATTGCGATCGCAAAGCTCTATTAGTCGCTGTGGAATCGACTTTTAAAAATGAGATGTCGTAAAATTCGCCAAAAAAATTTCGCGACGAAATCGAGCACATGCCTTCAAAAAAGGGCTCTCCTGGCCAAATGGTTTAACTTTGGCAGGTCCCTCGTGCTTTATCATGAAAGTAGACTTCGTGGGGCAGATTCTGGAAGTGATTGCGATCGCAAAGCTCTATTAGTTGCTTTGGAATCGGCTTTTGAAAAAAATTCTGTGAAAATCGCAAAAATTTTGGGTATCGAAATCTGGCAAAAGTCTGCATAAAAGGGCTCTCCTGGCCAAATGGTTTAACTTTGGCAGGTCCCTGCTGGTCTGTTATGAAACTAGAATATCTTTTGCACATTCTGGAAGTGATTGCGATCGCAAAGCTCTATTAGTCGCTGTGGAATCGACTTTTAAAAATGAGATGTCGTAAAATTCGCCAAAAAAATTTCGCGACGAAATCGAGCACATGCCTTCAAAAAAGGGCTCTCCTGGCCAAATGGTTTAACTTTGGCAGGTCCCTCGTGCTTTATCATGAAAGTAGACTTCGTGGGGCAGATTCTGGAAGTGATTGCGATCGCAAAGCTCTATTAGTTGTTTGGAATCGGCTTTTGAAAAAAATTCTGTGAAAATCGCAAAAATTTTGGGTATCGAAATCTGGCAAAAGTCTGCATAAAAGGGCTCTCCTGGCCAAATGGTTTAACTTTGGCAGGTCCCTGCTGGTCTGTTATGAAACTAGAATATCTTTTGCACATTCTGGAAGTGATTGCGATCGCAAAGCTCTATTAGTCGCTGTGGAATCGACTTTTAAAAATGAGATGTCGTAAAATTCGCCAAAAAAAATTTCGCGACGAAATCGAGCACATGCCTTCAAAAAAGGGCTCTCCTGGCCAAATGGTTTAACTTTGGCAGGTCCCTCGTGCTTTATCATGAAAGTAGACTTCGTGGGGCAGATTCTGGAAGTGATTGCGATCGCAAAGCTCTATTAGTTGCTTTGGAATCGGCTTTTGAAAAAAATTCTGTGAAAATCGCAAAAATTTTGGGTATCGAAATCTGGCAAAAGTCTGCATAAAAGGGCTCTCCTGGCCAAATGGTTTAACTTTGGCAGGTCCCTGCTGGTCTGTTATGAAACTAGAATATCTTTTGCACATTCTGGAAGTGATTGCGATCGCAAAGCTCTATTAGTCGCTGTGGAATCGACTTTTAAAAATGAGATGTCGTAAAATTCGCCAAAAAAATTTCGCGACGAAATCGAGCACATGCCTTCAAAAAAGGGCTCTCCTGGCCAAATGGTTTAACTTTGGCAGGTCCCTCGTGCTTTATCATGAAAGTAGACTTCGTGGGGCAGATTCTGGAAGTGATTGCGATCGCAAAGCTCTATTAGTTGCTTTGGAATCGGCTTTTGAAAAAAATTCTGTGAAAATCGCAAAAATTTTGGGTATCGAAATCTGGCAAAAGTCTGCATAAAAGGGCTCTCCTGGCCAAATGGTTTAACTTTGGCAGGTCCCTGCTGGTCTGTTATGAAACTAGAATATCTTTTGCACATTCTGGAAGTGATTGCGATCGCAAAGCTCTATTAGTCGCTGTGGAATCGACTTTTAAAAATGAGATGTCGTAAAATTCGCCAAAAAAATTTCGCGACGAAATCGAGCACATGCCTTCAAAAAAGGGCTCTCCTGGCCAAATGGTTTAACTTTGGCAGGTCCCTCGTGCTTTATCATGAAAGTAGACTTCGTGGGGCAGATTCTGGAAGTGATTGCGATCGCAAAGCTCTATTAGTTGCTTTGGAATCGGCTTTTGAAAAAAATTCTGTGAAAATCGCAAAAATTTTGGGTATCGAAATCTGGCAAAAGTCTGCATAAAAGGGCTCTCCTGGCCAAATGGTTTAACTTTGGCAGGTCCCTGCTGGTCTGTTATGAAACTAGAATATCTTTTGCACATTCTGGAAGTGATTGCGATCGCAAAGCTCTATTAGTCGCTGTGGAATCGACTTTTAAAAATGAGATGTCGTAAAATTCGCCAAAAAAATTTCGCGACGAAATCGAGCACATGCCTTCAAAAAAGGGCTCTCCTGGCCAAATGGTTTAACTTTGGCAGGTCCCTCGTGCTTTATCATGAAAGTAGACTTCGTGGGGCAGATTCTGGAAGTGATTGCGATCGCAAAGCTCTATTAGTTGCTTTGGAATCGGCTTTTGAAAAAAATTCTGTGAAAATCGCAAAAATTTTGGGTATCGAAATCTGGCAAAAGTCTGCATAAAAGGGCTCTCCTGGCCAAATGGTTTAACTTTGGCAGGTCCCTGCTGGTCTGTTATGAAACTAGAATATCTTTTGCACATTCTGGAAGTGATTGCGATCGCAAAGCTCTATTAGTCGCTGTGGAATCGACTTTTAAAAATGAGATGTCGTAAAATTCGCCAAAAAAATTTCGCGACGAAATCGAGCACATGCCTTCAAAAAAGGGCTCTCCTGGCCAAATGGTTTAACTTTGGCAGGTCCCTCGTGCTTTATCATGAAAGTAGACTTCGTGGGGCAGATTCTGGAAGTGATTGCGATCGCAAAGCTCTATTAGTTGCTTTGGAATCGGCTTTTGAAAAAAATTCTGTGAAAATCGCAAAAATTTTGGGTATCGAAATCTGGCAAAAGTCTGCATAAAAGGGCTCTCCTGGCCAAATGGTTTAACTTTGGCAGGTCCCTGCTGGTCTGTTATGAAACTAGAATATCTTTTGCACATTCTGGAAGTGATTGCGATCGCAAAGCTCTATTAGTCGCTGTGGAATCGACTTTTAAAAATGAGATGTCGTAAAATTCGCCAAAAAAATTTCGCGACGAAATCGAGCACATGCCTTCAAAAAAGGGCTCTCCTGGCCAAATGGTTTAACTTTGGCAGGTCCCTCGTGCTTTATCATGAAAGTAGACTTCGTGGGGCAGATTCTGGAAGTGATTGCGATCGCAAAGCTCTATTAGTTGCTTTGGAATCGGCTTTTGAAAAAAATTCTGTGAAAATCGCAAAAATTTTGGGTATCGAAATCTGGCAAAAGTCTGCATAAAAGGGCTCTCCTGGCCAAATGGTTTAACTTTGGCAGGTCCCTGCTGGTCTGTTATGAAACTAGAATATCTTTTGCACATTCTGGAAGTGATTGCGATCGCAAAGCTCTATTAGTCGCTGTGGAATCGACTTTTAAAAATGAGATGTCGTAAAATTCGCCAAAAAAATTTCGCGACGAAATCGAGCACATGCCTTCAAAAAAGGGCTCTCCTGGCCAAATGGTTTAACTTTGGCAGGTCCCTCGTGCTTTATCATGAAAGTAGACTTCGTGGGGCAGATTCTGGAAGTGATTGCGATCGCAAAGCTCTATTAGTTGCTTTGGAATCGGCTTTTGAAAAAAATTCTGTGAAAATCGCAAAAATTTTGGGTATCGAAATCTGGCAAAAGTCTGCATAAAAGGGCTCTCCTGGCCAAATGGTTTAACTTTGGCAGGTCCCTGCTGGTCTGTTATGAAACTAGAATATCTTTTGCACATTCTGGAAGTGATTGCGATCGCAAAGCTCTATTAGTCGCTGTGGAATCGACTTTTAAAAATGAGATGTCGTAAAATTCGCCAAAAAAATTTCGCGACGAAATCGAGCACATGCCTTCAAAAAAGGGCTCTCCTGGCCAAATGGTTTAACTTTGGCAGGTCCCTCGTGCTTTATCATGAAAGTAGACTTCGTGGGGCAGATTCTGGAAGTGATTGCGATCGCAAAGCTCTATTAGTTGCTTTGGAATCGGCTTTTGAAAAAAATTCTGTGAAAATCGCAAAAATTTTGGGTATCGAAATCTGGCAAAAGTCTGCATAAAAGGGCTCTCCTGGCCAAATGGTTTAACTTTGGCAGGTCCCTGCTGGTCTGTTATGAAACTAGAATATCTTTTGCACATTCTGGAAGTGATTGCGATCGCAAAGCTCTATTAGTCGCTGTGGAATCGACTTTTAAAAATGAGATGTCGTAAAATTCGCCAAAAAAATTTCGCGACGAAATCGAGCACATGCCTTCAAAAAAGGGCTCTCCTGGCCAAATGGTTTAACTTTGGCAGGTCCCTCGTGCTTTATCATGAAAGTAGACTTCGTGGGGCAGATTCTGGAAGTGATTGCGATCGCAAAGCTCTATTAGTTGCTTTGGAATCGGCTTTTGAAAAAAATTCTGTGAAAATCGCAAAAATTTTGGGTATCGAAATCTGGCAAAAGTCTGCATAAAAGGGCTCTCCTGGCCAAATGGTTTAACTTTGGCAGGTCCCTGCTGGTCTGTTATGAAACTAGAATATCTTTTGCACATTCTGGAAGTGATTGCGATCGCAAAGCTCTATTAGTCGCTGTGGAATCGACTTTTAAAAATGAGATGTCGTAAAATTCGCCAAAAAAATTTCGCGACGAAATCGAGCACATGCCTTCAAAAAAGGGCTCTCCTGGCCAAATGGTTTAACTTTGGCAGGTCCCTCGTGCTTTATCATGAAAGTAGACTTCGTGGGGCAGATTCTGGAAGTGATTGCGATCGCAAAGCTCTATTAGTTGCTTTGGAATCGGCTTTTGAAAAAAATTCTGTGAAAATCGCAAAAATTTTGGGTATCGAAATCTGGCAAAAGTCTGCATAAAAGGGCTCTCCTGGCCAAATGGTTTAACTTTGGCAGGTCCCTGCTGGTCTGTTATGAAACTAGAATATCTTTTGCACATTCTGGAAGTGATTGCGATCGCAAAGCTCTATTAGTCGCTGTGGAATCGACTTTTAAAAATGAGATGTCGTAAAATTCGCCAAAAAAATTTCGCGACGAAATCGAGCACATGCCTTCAAAAAAGGGCTCTCCTGGCCAAATGGTTTAACTTTGGCAGGTCCCTCGTGCTTTATCATGAAAGTAGACTTCGTGGGGCAGATTCTGGAAGTGATTGCGATCGCAAAGCTCTATTAGTTGCTTTGGAATCGGCTTTTGAAAAAAATTCTGTGAAAATCGCAAAAATTTTGGGTATCGAAATCTGGCAAAAGTCTGCATAAAAGGGCTCTCCTGGCCAAATGGTTTAACTTTGGCAGGTCCCTGCTGGTCTGTTATGAAACTAGAATATCTTTTGCACATTCTGGAAGTGATTGCGATCGCAAAGCTCTATTAGTCGCTGTGGAATCGACTTTTAAAAATGAGATGTCGTAAAATTCGCCAAAAAAATTTCGCGACGAAATCGAGCACATGCCTTCAAAAAAGGGCTCTCCTGGCCAAATGGTTTAACTTTGGCAGGTCCCTCGTGCTTTATCATGAAAGTAGACTTCGTGGGGCAGATTCTGGAAGTGATTGCGATCGCAAAGCTCTATTAGTTGCTTTGGAATCGGCTTTTGAAAAAAATTCTGTGAAAATCGCAAAAATTTTGGGTATCGAAATCTGGCAAAAGTCTGCATAAAAGGGCTCTCCTGGCCAAATGGTTTAACTTTGGCAGGTCCCTGCTGGTCTGTTATGAAACTAGAATATCTTTTGCACATTCTGGAAGTGATTGCGATCGCAAAGCTCTATTAGTCGCTGTGGAATCGACTTTTAAAAATGAGATGTCGTAAAATTCGCCAAAAAAATTTCGCGACGAAATCGAGCACATGCCTTCAAAAAAGGGCTCTCCTGGCCAAATGGTTTAACTTTGGCAGGTCCCTCGTGCTTTATCATGAAAGTAGACTTCGTGGGGCAGATTCTGGAAGTGATTGCGATCGCAAAGCTCTATTAGTTGCTTTGGAATCGGCTTTTGAAAAAAATTCTGTGAAAATCGCAAAAATTTTGGGTATCGAAATCTGGCAAAAGTCTGCATAAAAGGGCTCTCCTGGCCAAATGGTTTAACTTTGGCAGGTCCCTGCTGGTCTGTTATGAAACTAGAATATCTTTTGCACATTCTGGAAGTGATTGCGATCGCAAAGCTCTATTAGTCGCTGTGGAATCGACTTTTAAAAATGAGATGTCGTAAAATTCGCCAAAAAAATTTCGCGACGAAATCGAGCACATGCCTTCAAAAAAGGGCTCTCCTGGCCAAATGGTTTAACTTTGGCAGGTCCCTCGTGCTTTATCATGAAAGTAGACTTCGTGGGGCAGATTCTGGAAGTGATTGCGATCGCAAAGCTCTATTAGTTGCTTTGGAATCGGCTTTTGAAAAAAATTCTGTGAAAATCGCAAAAATTTTGGGTATCGAAATCTGGCAAAAGTCTGCATAAAAGGGCTCTCCTGGCCAAATGGTTTAACTTTGGCAGGTCCCTGCTGGTCTGTTATGAAACTAGAATATCTTTTGCACATTCTGGAAGTGATTGCGATCGCAAAGCTCTATTAGTCGCTGTGGAATCGACTTTTAAAAATGAGATGTCGTAAAATTCGCCAAAAAAATTTCGCGACGAAATCGAGCACATGCCTTCAAAAAAGGGCTCTCCTGGCCAAATGGTTTAACTTTGGCAGGTCCCTCGTGCTTTATCATGAAAGTAGACTTCGTGGGGCAGATTCTGGAAGTGATTGCGATCGCAAAGCTCTATTAGTTGCTTTGGAATCGGCTTTTGAAAAAAATTCTGTGAAAATCGCAAAAATTTTGGGTATCGAAATCTGGCAAAAGTCTGCATAAAAGGGCTCTCCTGGCCAAATGGTTTAACTTTGGCAGGTCCCTGCTGGTCTGTTATGAAACTAGAATATCTTTTGCACATTCTGGAAGTGATTGCGATCGCAAAGCTCTATTAGTCGCTGTGGAATCGACTTTTAAAAATGAGATGTCGTAAAATTCGCCAAAAAAATTTCGCGACGAAATCGAGCACATGCCTTCAAAAAAGGGCTCTCCTGGCCAAATGGTTTAACTTTGGCAGGTCCCTCGTGCTTTATCATGAAAGTAGACTTCGTGGGGCAGATTCTGGAAGTGATTGCGATCGCAAAGCTCTATTAGTTGCTTTGGAATCGGCTTTTGAAAAAAATTCTGTGAAAATCGCAAAAATTTTGGGTATCGAAATCTGGCAAAAGTCTGCATAAAAGGGCTCTCCTGGCCAAATGGTTTAACTTTGGCAGGTCCCTGCTGGTCTGTTATGAAACTAGAATATCTTTTGCACATTCTGGAAGTGATTGCGATCGCAAAGCTCTATTAGTCGCTGTGGAATCGACTTTTAAAAATGAGATGTCGTAAAATTCGCCAAAAAAATTTCGCGACGAAATCGAGCACATGCCTTCAAAAAAGGGCTCTCCTGGCCAAATGGTTTAACTTTGGCAGGTCCCTCGTGCTTTATCATGAAAGTAGACTTCGTGGGGCAGATTCTGGAAGTGATTGCGATCGCAAAGCTCTATTAGTTGCTTTGGAATCGGCTTTTGAAAAAAATTCTGTGAAAATCGCAAAAATTTTGGGTATCGAAATCTGGCAAAAGTCTGCATAAAAGGGCTCTCCTGGCCAAATGGTTTAACTTTGGCAGGTCCCTGCTGGTCTGTTATGAAACTAGAATATCTTTTGCACATTCTGGAAGTGATTGCGATCGCAAAGCTCTATTAGTCGCTGTGGAATCGACTTTTAAAAATGAGATGTCGTAAAATTCGCCAAAAAAATTTCGCGACGAAATCGAGCACATGCCTTCAAAAAAGGGCTCTCCTGGCCAAATGGTTTAACTTTGGCAGGTCCCTCGTGCTTTATCATGAAAGTAGACTTCGTGGGGCAGATTCTGGAAGTGATTGCGATCGCAAAGCTCTATTAGTTGCTTTGGAATCGGCTTTTGAAAAAAATTCTGTGAAAATCGCAAAAATTTTGGGTATCGAAATCTGGCAAAAGTCTGCATAAAAGGGCTCTCCTGGCCAAATGGTTTAACTTTGGCAGGTCCCTGCTGGTCTGTTATGAAACTAGAATATCTTTTGCACATTCTGGAAGTGATTGCGATCGCAAAGCTCTATTAGTCGCTGTGGAATCGACTTTTAAAAATGAGATGTCGTAAAATTCGCCAAAAAAATTTCGCGACGAAATCGAGCACATGCCTTCAAAAAAGGGCTCTCCTGGCCAAATGGTTTAACTTTGGCAGGTCCCTCGTGCTTTATCATGAAAGTAGACTTCGTGGGGCAGATTCTGGAAGTGATTGCGATCGCAAAGCTCTATTAGTTGCTTTGGAATCGGCTTTTGAAAAAAATTCTGTGAAAATCGCAAAAATTTTGGGTATCGAAATCTGGCAAAAGTCTGCATAAAAGGGCTCTCCTGGCCAAATGGTTTAACTTTGGCAGGTCCCTGCTGGTCTGTTATGAAACTAGAATATCTTTTGCACATTCTGGAAGTGATTGCGATCGCAAAGCTCTATTAGTCGCTGTGGAATCGACTTTTAAAAATGAGATGTCGTAAAATTCGCCAAAAAAATTTCGCGACGAAATCGAGCACATGCCTTCAAAAAAGGGCTCTCCTGGCCAAATGGTTTAACTTTGGCAGGTCCCTCGTGCTTTATCATGAAAGTAGACTTCGTGGGGCAGATTCTGGAAGTGATTGCGATCGCAAAGCTCTATTAGTTGCTTTGGAATCGGCTTTTGAAAAAAATTCTGTGAAAATCGCAAAAATTTTGGGTATCGAAATCTGGCAAAAGTCTGCATAAAAGGGCTCTCCTGGCCAAATGGTTTAACTTTGGCAGGTCCCTGCTGGTCTGTTATGAAACTAGAATATCTTTTGCACATTCTGGAAGTGATTGCGATCGCAAAGCTCTATTAGTCGCTGTGGAATCGACTTTTAAAAATGAGATGTCGTAAAATTCGCCAAAAAAATTTCGCGACGAAATCGAGCACATGCCTTCAAAAAAGGGCTCTCCTGGCCAAATGGTTTAACTTTGGCAGGTCCCTCGTGCTTTATCATGAAAGTAGACTTCGTGGGGCAGATTCTGGAAGTGATTGCGATCGCAAAGCTCTATTAGTTGCTTTGGAATCGGCTTTTGAAAAAAATTCTGTGAAAATCGCAAAAATTTTGGGTATCGAAATCTGGCAAAAGTCTGCATAAAAGGGCTCTCCTGGCCAAATGGTTTAACTTTGGCAGGTCCCTGCTGGTCTGTTATGAAACTAGAATATCTTTTGCACATTCTGGAAGTGATTGCGATCGCAAAGCTCTATTAGTCGCTGTGGAATCGACTTTTAAAAATGAGATGTCGTAAAATTCGCCAAAAAAATTTCGCGACGAAATCGAGCACATGCCTTCAAAAAAGGGCTCTCCTGGCCAAATGGTTTAACTTTGGCAGGTCCCTCGTGCTTTATCATGAAAGTAGACTTCGTGGGGCAGATTCTGGAAGTGATTGCGATCGCAAAGCTCTATTAGTTGCTTTGGAATCGGCTTTTGAAAAAAATTCTGTGAAAATCGCAAAAATTTTGGGTATCGAAATCTGGCAAAAGTCTGCATAAAAGGGCTCTCCTGGCCAAATGGTTTAACTTTGGCAGGTCCCTGCTGGTCTGTTATGAAACTAGAATATCTTTTGCACATTCTGGAAGTGATTGCGATCGCAAAGCTCTATTAGTCGCTGTGGAATCGACTTTTAAAAATGAGATGTCGTAAAATTCGCCAAAAAAATTTCGCGACGAAATCGAGCACATGCCTTCAAAAAAGGGCTCTCCTGGCCAAATGGTTTAACTTTGGCAGGTCCCTCGTGCTTTATCATGAAAGTAGACTTCGTGGGGCAGATTCTGGAAGTGATTGCGATCGCAAAGCTCTATTAGTTGCTTTGGAATCGGCTTTTGAAAAAAATTCTGTGAAAATCGCAAAAATTTTGGGTATCGAAATCTGGCAAAAGTCTGCATAAAAGGGCTCTCCTGGCCAAATGGTTTAACTTTGGCAGGTCCCTGCTGGTCTGTTATGAAACTAGAATATCTTTTGCACATTCTGGAAGTGATTGCGATCGCAAAGCTCTATTAGTCGCTGTGGAATCGACTTTTAAAAATGAGATGTCGTAAAATTCGCCAAAAAAATTTCGCGACGAAATCGAGCACATGCCTTCAAAAAAGGGCTCTCCTGGCCAAATGGTTTAACTTTGGCAGGTCCCTCGTGCTTTATCATGAAAGTAGACTTCGTGGGGCAGATTCTGGAAGTGATTGCGATCGCAAAGCTCTATTAGTTGCTTTGGAATCGGCTTTTGAAAAAAATTCTGTGAAAATCGCAAAAATTTTGGGTATCGAAATCTGGCAAAAGTCTGCATAAAAGGGCTCTCCTGGCCAAATGGTTTAACTTTGGCAGGTCCCTGCTGGTCTGTTATGAAACTAGAATATCTTTTGCACATTCTGGAAGTGATTGCGATCGCAAAGCTCTATTAGTCGCTGTGGAATCGACTTTTAAAAATGAGATGTCGTAAAATTCGCCAAAAAAATTTCGCGACGAAATCGAGCACATGCCTTCAAAAAAGGGCTCTCCTGGCCAAATGGTTTAACTTTGGCAGGTCCCTCGTGCTTTATCATGAAAGTAGACTTCGTGGGGCAGATTCTGGAAGTGATTGCGATCGCAAAGCTCTATTAGTTGCTTTGGAATCGGCTTTTGAAAAAAATTCTGTGAAAATCGCAAAAATTTTGGGTATCGAAATCTGGCAAAAGTCTGCATAAAAGGGCTCTCCTGGCCAAATGGTTTAACTTTGGCAGGTCCCTGCTGGTCTGTTATGAAACTAGAATATCTTTTGCACATTCTGGAAGTGATTGCGATCGCAAAGCTCTATTAGTCGCTGTGGAATCGACTTTTAAAAATGAGATGTCGTAAAATTCGCCAAAAAAATTTCGCGACGAAATCGAGCACATGCCTTCAAAAAAGGGCTCTCCTGGCCAAATGGTTTAACTTTGGCAGGTCCCTCGTGCTTTATCATGAAAGTAGACTTCGTGGGGCAGATTCTGGAAGTGATTGCGATCGCAAAGCTCTATTAGTTGCTTTGGAATCGGCTTTTGAAAAAAATTCTGTGAAAATCGCAAAAATTTTGGGTATCGAAATCTGGCAAAAGTCTGCATAAAAGGGCTCTCCTGGCCAAATGGTTTAACTTTGGCAGGTCCCTGCTGGTCTGTTATGAAACTAGAATATCTTTTGCACATTCTGGAAGTGATTGCGATCGCAAAGCTCTATTAGTCGCTGTGGAATCGACTTTTAAAAATGAGATGTCGTAAAATTCGCCAAAAAAATTTCGCGACGAAATCGAGCACATGCCTTCAAAAAAGGGCTCTCCTGGCCAAATGGTTTAACTTTGGCAGGTCCCTCGTGCTTTATCATGAAAGTAGACTTCGTGGGGCAGATTCTGGAAGTGATTGCGATCGCAAAGCTCTATTAGTTGCTTTGGAATCGGCTTTTGAAAAAAATTCTGTGAAAATCGCAAAAATTTTGGGTATCGAAATCTGGCAAAAGTCTGCATAAAAGGGCTCTCCTGGCCAAATGGTTTAACTTTGGCAGGTCCCTGCTGGTCTGTTATGAAACTAGAATATCTTTTGCACATTCTGGAAGTGATTGCGATCGCAAAGCTCTATTAGTCGCTGTGGAATCGACTTTTAAAAATGAGATGTCGTAAAATTCGCCAAAAAAATTTCGCGACGAAATCGAGCACATGCCTTCAAAAAAGGGCTCTCCTGGCCAAATGGTTTAACTTTGGCAGGTCCCTCGTGCTTTATCATGAAAGTAGACTTCGTGGGGCAGATTCTGGAAGTGATTGCGATCGCAAAGCTCTATTAGTTGCTTTGGAATCGGCTTTTGAAAAAAATTCTGTGAAAATCGCAAAAATTTTGGGTATCGAAATCTGGCAAAAGTCTGCATAAAAGGGCTCTCCTGGCCAAATGGTTTAACTTTGGCAGGTCCCTGCTGGTCTGTTATGAAACTAGAATATCTTTTGCACATTCTGGAAGTGATTGCGATCGCAAAGCTCTATTAGTCGCTGTGGAATCGACTTTTAAAAATGAGATGTCGTAAAATTCGCCAAAAAAATTTCGCGACGAAATCGAGCACATGCCTTCAAAAAAGGGCTCTCCTGGCCAAATGGTTTAACTTTGGCAGGTCCCTCGTGCTTTATCATGAAAGTAGACTTCGTGGGGCAGATTCTGGAAGTGATTGCGATCGCAAAGCTCTATTAGTTGCTTTGGAATCGGCTTTTGAAAAAAATTCTGTGAAAATCGCAAAAATTTTGGGTATCGAAATCTGGCAAAAGTCTGCATAAAAGGGCTCTCCTGGCCAAATGGTTTAACTTTGGCAGGTCCCTGCTGGTCTGTTATGAAACTAGAATATCTTTTGCACATTCTGGAAGTGATTGCGATCGCAAAGCTCTATTAGTCGCTGTGGAATCGACTTTTAAAAATGAGATGTCGTAAAATTCGCCAAAAAAATTTCGCGACGAAATCGAGCACATGCCTTCAAAAAAGGGCTCTCCTGGCCAAATGGTTTAACTTTGGCAGGTCCCTCGTGCTTTATCATGAAAGTAGACTTCGTGGGGCAGATTCTGGAAGTGATTGCGATCGCAAAGCTCTATTAGTTGCTTTGGAATCGGCTTTTGAAAAAAATTCTGTGAAAATCGCAAAAATTTTGGGTATCGAAATCTGGCAAAAGTCTGCATAAAAGGGCTCTCCTGGCCAAATGGTTTAACTTTGGCAGGTCCCTGCTGGTCTGTTATGAAACTAGAATATCTTTTGCACATTCTGGAAGTGATTGCGATCGCAAAGCTCTATTAGTCGCTGTGGAATCGACTTTTAAAAATGAGATGTCGTAAAATTCGCCAAAAAAATTTCGCGACGAAATCGAGCACATGCCTTCAAAAAAGGGCTCTCCTGGCCAAATGGTTTAACTTTGGCAGGTCCCTCGTGCTTTATCATGAAAGTAGACTTCGTGGGGCAGATTCTGGAAGTGATTGCGATCGCAAAGCTCTATTAGTTGCTTTGGAATCGGCTTTTGAAAAAAATTCTGTGAAAATCGCAAAAATTTTGGGTATCGAAATCTGGCAAAAGTCTGCATAAAAGGGCTCTCCTGGCCAAATGGTTTAACTTTGGCAGGTCCCTGCTGGTCTGTTATGAAACTAGAATATCTTTTGCACATTCTGGAAGTGATTGCGATCGCAAAGCTCTATTAGTCGCTGTGGAATCGACTTTTAAAAATGAGATGTCGTAAAATTCGCCAAAAAAATTTCGCGACGAAATCGAGCACATGCCTTCAAAAAAGGGCTCTCCTGGCCAAATGGTTTAACTTTGGCAGGTCCCTCGTGCTTTATCATGAAAGTAGACTTCGTGGGGCAGATTCTGGAAGTGATTGCGATCGCAAAGCTCTATTAGTTGCTTTGGAATCGGCTTTTGAAAAAAATTCTGTGAAAATCGCAAAAATTTTGGGTATCGAAATCTGGCAAAAGTCTGCATAAAAGGGCTCTCCTGGCCAAATGGTTTAACTTTGGCAGGTCCCTGCTGGTCTGTTATGAAACTAGAATATCTTTTGCACATTCTGGAAGTGATTGCGATCGCAAAGCTCTATTAGTCGCTGTGGAATCGACTTTTAAAAATGAGATGTCGTAAAATTCGCCAAAAAAATTTCGCGACGAAATCGAGCACATGCCTTCAAAAAAGGGCTCTCCTGGCCAAATGGTTTAACTTTGGCAGGTCCCTCGTGCTTTATCATGAAAGTAGACTTCGTGGGGCAGATTCTGGAAGTGATTGCGATCGCAAAGCTCTATTAGTTGCTTTGGAATCGGCTTTTGAAAAAAATTCTGTGAAAATCGCAAAAATTTTGGGTATCGAAATCTGGCAAAAGTCTGCATAAAAGGGCTCTCCTGGCCAAATGGTTTAACTTTGGCAGGTCCCTGCTGGTCTGTTATGAAACTAGAATATCTTTTGCACATTCTGGAAGTGATTGCGATCGCAAAGCTCTATTAGTCGCTGTGGAATCGACTTTTAAAAATGAGATGTCGTAAAATTCGCCAAAAAAATTTCGCGACGAAATCGAGCACATGCCTTCAAAAAAGGGCTCTCCTGGCCAAATGGTTTAACTTTGGCAGGTCCCTCGTGCTTTATCATGAAAGTAGACTTCGTGGGGCAGATTCTGGAAGTGATTGCGATCGCAAAGCTCTATTAGTTGCTTTGGAATCGGCTTTTGAAAAAAATTCTGTGAAAATCGCAAAAATTTTGGGTATCGAAATCTGGCAAAAGTCTGCATAAAAGGGCTCTCCTGGCCAAATGGTTTAACTTTGGCAGGTCCCTGCTGGTCTGTTATGAAACTAGAATATCTTTTGCACATTCTGGAAGTGATTGCGATCGCAAAGCTCTATTAGTCGCTGTGGAATCGACTTTTAAAAATGAGATGTCGTAAAATTCGCCAAAAAAATTTCGCGACGAAATCGAGCACATGCCTTCAAAAAAGGGCTCTCCTGGCCAAATGGTTTAACTTTGGCAGGTCCCTCGTGCTTTATCATGAAAGTAGACTTCGTGGGGCAGATTCTGGAAGTGATTGCGATCGCAAAGCTCTATTAGTTGCTTTGGAATCGGCTTTTGAAAAAAATTCTGTGAAAATCGCAAAAATTTTGGGTATCGAAATCTGGCAAAAGTCTGCATAAAAGGGCTCTCCTGGCCAAATGGTTTAACTTTGGCAGGTCCCTGCTGGTCTGTTATGAAACTAGAATATCTTTTGCACATTCTGGAAGTGATTGCGATCGCAAAGCTCTATTAGTCGCTGTGGAATCGACTTTTAAAAATGAGATGTCGTAAAATTCGCCAAAAAAATTTCGCGACGAAATCGAGCACATGCCTTCAAAAAAGGGCTCTCCTGGCGCCAAATGGTTTAACTTTGGCAGGTCCCTCGTGCTTTATCATGAAAGTAGACTTCGTGGGGCAGATTCTGGAAGTGATTGCGATCGCAAAGCTCTATTAGTTGCTTTGGAATCGGCTTTTGAAAAAAATTCTGTGAAAATCGCAAAAATTTTGGGTATCGAAATCTGGCAAAAGTCTGCATAAAAGGGCTCTCCTGGCCAAATGGTTTAACTTTGGCAGGTCCCTGCTGGTCTGTTATGAAACTAGAATATCTTTTGCACATTCTGGAAGTGATTGCGATCGCAAAGCTCTATTAGTCGCTGTGGAATCGACTTTTAAAAATGAGATGTCGTAAAATTCGCCAAAAAAATTTCGCGACGAAATCGAGCACATGCCTTCAAAAAAGGGCTCTCCTGATATGCCAAATGGTTTAACTTTGGCAGGTCCCTCGTGCTTTATCATGAAAGTAGACTTCGTGGGGCAGATTCTGGAAGTGATTGCGATCGCAAAGCTCTATTAGTTGCTTTGGAATCGGCTTTTGAAAAAAATTCTGTGAAAATCGCAAAAATTTTGGGTATCGAAATCTGGCAAAAGTCTGCATAAAAGGGCTCTCCTGGCCAAATGGTTTAACTTTGGCAGGTCCCTGCTGGTCTGTTATGAAACTAGAATATCTTTTGCACATTCTGGAAGTGATTGCGATCGCAAAGCTCTATTAGTCGCTGTGGAATCGACTTTTAAAAATGAGATGTCGTAAAATTCGCCAAAAAAATTTCGCGACGAAATCGAGCACATGCCTTCAAAAAAGGGCTCTCCTGGCCAAATGGTTTAACTTTGGCAGGTCCCTCGTGCTTTATCATGAAAGTAGACTTCGTGGGGCAGATTCTGGAAGTGATTGCGATCGCAAAGCTCTATTAGTTGCTTTGGAATCGGCTTTTGAAAAAAATTCTGTGAAAATCGCAAAAATTTTGGGTATCGAAATCTGGCAAAAGTCTGCATAAAAGGGCTCTCCTGGCCAAATGGTTTAACTTTGGCAGGTCCCTGCTGGTCTGTTATGAAACTAGAATATCTTTTGCACATTCTGGAAGTGATTGCGATCGCAAAGCTCTATTAGTCGCTGTGGAATCGACTTTTAAAAATGAGATGTCGTAAAATTCGCCAAAAAAATTTCGCGACGAAATCGAGCACATGCCTTCAAAAAAGGGCTCTCCTGGCCAAATGGTTTAACTTTGGCAGGTCCCTCGTGCTTTATCATGAAAGTAGACTTCGTGGGGCAGATTCTGGAAGTGATTGCGATCGCAAAGCTCTATTAGTTGCTTTGGAATCGGCTTTTGAAAAAAATTCTGTGAAAATCGCAAAAATTTTGGGTATCGAAATCTGGCAAAAGTCTGCATAAAAGGGCTCTCCTGGCCAAATGGTTTAACTTTGGCAGGTCCCTGCTGGTCTGTTATGAAACTAGAATATCTTTTGCACATTCTGGAAGTGATTGCGATCGCAAAGCTCTATTAGTCGCTGTGGAATCGACTTTTAAAAATGAGATGTCGTAAAATTCGCCAAAAAAATTTCGCGACGAAATCGAGCACATGCCTTCAAAAAAGGGCTCTCCTGGCCAAATGGTTTAACTTTGGCAGGTCCCTCGTGCTTTATCATGAAAGTAGACTTCGTGGGGCAGATTCTGGAAGTGATTGCGATCGCAAAGCTCTATTAGTTGCTTTGGAATCGGCTTTTGAAAAAAATTCTGTGAAAATCGCAAAAATTTTGGGTATCGAAATCTGGCAAAAGTCTGCATAAAAGGGCTCTCCTGGCCAAATGGTTTAACTTTGGCAGGTCCCTGCTGGTCTGTTATGAAACTAGAATATCTTTTGCACATTCTGGAAGTGATTGCGATCGCAAAGCTCTATTAGTCGCTGTGGAATCGACTTTTAAAAATGAGATGTCGTAAAATTCGCCAAAAAAATTTCGCGACGAAATCGAGCACATGCCTTCAAAAAAGGGCTCTCCTGGCCAAATGGTTTAACTTTGGCAGGTCCCTCGTGCTTTATCATGAAAGTAGACTTCGTGGGGCAGATTCTGGAAGTGATTGCGATCGCAAAGCTCTATTAGTTGCTTTGGAATCGGCTTTTGAAAAAAATTCTGTGAAAATCGCAAAAATTTTGGGTATCGAAATCTGGCAAAAGTCTGCATAAAAGGGCTCTCCTGGCCAAATGGTTTAACTTTGGCAGGTCCCTGCTGGTCTGTTATGAAACTAGAATATCTTTTGCACATTCTGGAAGTGATTGCGATCGCAAAGCTCTATTAGTCGCTGTGGAATCGACTTTTAAAAATGAGATGTCGTAAAATTCGCCAAAAAAATTTCGCGACGAAATCGAGCACATGCCTTCAAAAAAGGGCTCTCCTGGCCAAATGGTTTAACTTTGGCAGGTCCCTCGTGCTTTATCATGAAAGTAGACTTCGTGGGGCAGATTCTGGAAGTGATTGCGATCGCAAAGCTCTATTAGTTGCTTTGGAATCGGCTTTTGAAAAAAATTCTGTGAAAATCGCAAAAATTTTGGGTATCGAAATCTGGCAAAAGTCTGCATAAAAGGGCTCTCCTGGCCAAATGGTTTAACTTTGGCAGGTCCCTGCTGGTCTGTTATGAAACTAGAATATCTTTTGCACATTCTGGAAGTGATTGCGATCGCAAAGCTCTATTAGTCGCTGTGGAATCGACTTTTAAAAATGAGATGTCGTAAAATTCGCCAAAAAAATTTCGCGACGAAATCGAGCACATGCCTTCAAAAAAGGGCTCTCCTGGCCAAATGGTTTAACTTTGGCAGGTCCCTCGTGCTTTATCATGAAAGTAGACTTCGTGGGGCAGATTCTGGAAGTGATTGCGATCGCAAAGCTCTATTAGTTGCTTTGGAATCGGCTTTTGAAAAAAATTCTGTGAAAATCGCAAAAATTTTGGGTATCGAAATCTGGCAAAAGTCTGCATAAAAGGGCTCTCCTGGCCAAATGGTTTAACTTTGGCAGGTCCCTGCTGGTCTGTTATGAAACTAGAATATCTTTTGCACATTCTGGAAGTGATTGCGATCGCAAAGCTCTATTAGTCGCTGTGGAATCGACTTTTAAAAATGAGATGTCGTAAAATTCGCCAAAAAAATTTCGCGACGAAATCGAGCACATGCCTTCAAAAAAGGGCTCTCCTGGCCAAATGGTTTAACTTTGGCAGGTCCCTCGTGCTTTATCATGAAAGTAGACTTCGTGGGGCAGATTCTGGAAGTGATTGCGATCGCAAAGCTCTATTAGTTGCTTTGGAATCGGCTTTTGAAAAAAATTCTGTGAAAATCGCAAAAATTTTGGGTATCGAAATCTGGCAAAAGTCTGCATAAAAGGGCTCTCCTGGCCAAATGGTTTAACTTTGGCAGGTCCCTGCTGGTCTGTTATGAAACTAGAATATCTTTTGCACATTCTGGAAGTGATTGCGATCGCAAAGCTCTATTAGTCGCTGTGGAATCGACTTTTAAAAATGAGATGTCGTAAAATTCGCCAAAAAAATTTCGCGACGAAATCGAGCACATGCCTTCAAAAAAGGGCTCTCCTGGCCAAATGGTTTAACTTTGGCAGGTCCCTCGTGCTTTATCATGAAAGTAGACTTCGTGGGGCAGATTCTGGAAGTGATTGCGATCGCAAAGCTCTATTAGTTGCTTTGGAATCGGCTTTTGAAAAAAATTCTGTGAAAATCGCAAAAATTTTGGGTATCGAAATCTGGCAAAAGTCTGCATAAAAGGGCTCTCCTGGCCAAATGGTTTAACTTTGGCAGGTCCCTGCTGGTCTGTTATGAAACTAGAATATCTTTTGCACATTCTGGAAGTGATTGCGATCGCAAAGCTCTATTAGTCGCTGTGGAATCGACTTTTAAAAATGAGATGTCGTAAAATTCGCCAAAAAAATTTCGCGACGAAATCGAGCACATGCCTTCAAAAAAGGGCTCTCCTGGCCAAATGGTTTAACTTTGGCAGGTCCCTCGTGCTTTATCATGAAAGTAGACTTCGTGGGGCAGATTCTGGAAGTGATTGCGATCGCAAAGCTCTATTAGTTGCTTTGGAATCGGCTTTTGAAAAAAATTCTGTGAAAATCGCAAAAATTTTGGGTATCGAAATCTGGCAAAAGTCTGCATAAAAGGGCTCTCCTGGCCAAATGGTTTAACTTTGGCAGGTCCCTGCTGGTCTGTTATGAAACTAGAATATCTTTTGCACATTCTGGAAGTGATTGCGATCGCAAAGCTCTATTAGTCGCTGTGGAATCGACTTTTAAAAATGAGATGTCGTAAAATTCGCCAAAAAAATTTCGCGACGAAATCGAGCACATGCCTTCAAAAAAGGGCTCTCCTGGCCAAATGGTTTAACTTTGGCAGGTCCCTCGTGCTTTATCATGAAAGTAGACTTCGTGGGGCAGATTCTGGAAGTGATTGCGATCGCAAAGCTCTATTAGTTGCTTTGGAATCGGCTTTTGAAAAAAATTCTGTGAAAATCGCAAAAATTTTGGGTATCGAAATCTGGCAAAAGTCTGCATAAAAGGGCTCTCCTGGCCAAATGGTTTAACTTTGGCAGGTCCCTGCTGGTCTGTTATGAAACTAGAATATCTTTTGCACATTCTGGAAGTGATTGCGATCGCAAAGCTCTATTAGTCGCTGTGGAATCGACTTTTAAAAATGAGATGTCGTAAAATTCGCCAAAAAAATTTCGCGACGAAATCGAGCACATGCCTTCAAAAAAGGGCTCTCCTGGCCAAATGGTTTAACTTTGGCAGGTCCCTCGTGCTTTATCATGAAAGTAGACTTCGTGGGGCAGATTCTGGAAGTGATTGCGATCGCAAAGCTCTATTAGTTGCTTTGGAATCGGCTTTTGAAAAAAATTCTGTGAAAATCGCAAAAATTTTGGGTATCGAAATCTGGCAAAAGTCTGCATAAAAGGGCTCTCCTGGCCAAATGGTTTAACTTTGGCAGGTCCCTGCTGGTCTGTTATGAAACTAGAATATCTTTTGCACATTCTGGAAGTGATTGCGATCGCAAAGCTCTATTAGTCGCTGTGGAATCGACTTTTAAAAATGAGATGTCGTAAAATTCGCCAAAAAAATTTCGCGACGAAATCGAGCACATGCCTTCAAAAAAGGGCTCTCCTGGCCAAATGGTTTAACTTTGGCAGGTCCCTCGTGCTTTATCATGAAAGTAGACTTCGTGGGGCAGATTCTGGAAGTGATTGCGATCGCAAAGCTCTATTAGTTGCTTTGGAATCGGCTTTTGAAAAAAATTCTGTGAAAATCGCAAAAATTTTGGGTATCGAAATCTGGCAAAAGTCTGCATAAAAGGGCTCTCCTGGCCAAATGGTTTAACTTTGGCAGGTCCCTGCTGGTCTGTTATGAAACTAGAATATCTTTTGCACATTCTGGAAGTGATTGCGATCGCAAAGCTCTATTAGTCGCTGTGGAATCGACTTTTAAAAATGAGATGTCGTAAAATTCGCCAAAAAAATTTCGCGACGAAATCGAGCACATGCCTTCAAAAAAGGGCTCTCCTGGCCAAATGGTTTAACTTTGGCAGGTCCCTCGTGCTTTATCATGAAAGTAGACTTCGTGGGGCAGATTCTGGAAGTGATTGCGATCGCAAAGCTCTATTAGTTGCTTTGGAATCGGCTTTTGAAAAAAATTCTGTGAAAATCGCAAAAATTTTGGGTATCGAAATCTGGCAAAAGTCTGCATAAAAGGGCTCTCCTGGCCAAATGGTTTAACTTTGGCAGGTCCCTGCTGGTCTGTTATGAAACTAGAATATCTTTTGCACATTCTGGAAGTGATTGCGATCGCAAAGCTCTATTAGTCGCTGTGGAATCGACTTTTAAAAATGAGATGTCGTAAAATTCGCCAAAAAAATTTCGCGACGAAATCGAGCACATGCCTTCAAAAAAGGGCTCTCCTGGCCAAATGGTTTAACTTTGGCAGGTCCCTCGTGCTTTATCATGAAAGTAGACTTCGTGGGGCAGATTCTGGAAGTGATTGCGATCGCAAAGCTCTATTAGTTGCTTTGGAATCGGCTTTTGAAAAAAATTCTGTGAAAATCGCAAAAATTTTGGGTATCGAAATCTGGCAAAAGTCTGCATAAAAGGGCTCTCCTGGCCAAATGGTTTAACTTTGGCAGGTCCCTGCTGGTCTGTTATGAAACTAGAATATCTTTTGCACATTCTGGAAGTGATTGCGATCGCAAAGCTCTATTAGTCGCTGTGGAATCGACTTTTAAAAATGAGATGTCGTAAAATTCGCCAAAAAAATTTCGCGACGAAATCGAGCACATGCCTTCAAAAAAGGGCTCTCCTGGCCAAATGGTTTAACTTTGGCAGGTCCCTCGTGCTTTATCATGAAAGTAGACTTCGTGGGGCAGATTCTGGAAGTGATTGCGATCGCAAAGCTCTATTAGTTGCTTTGGAATCGGCTTTTGAAAAAAATTCTGTGAAAATCGCAAAAATTTTGGGTATCGAAATCTGGCAAAAGTCTGCATAAAAGGGCTCTCCTGGCCAAATGGTTTAACTTTGGCAGGTCCCTGCTGGTCTGTTATGAAACTAGAATATCTTTTGCACATTCTGGAAGTGATTGCGATCGCAAAGCTCTATTAGTCGCTGTGGAATCGACTTTTAAAAATGAGATGTCGTAAAATTCGCCAAAAAAATTTCGCGACGAAATCGAGCACATGCCTTCAAAAAAGGGCTCTCCTGGCCAAATGGTTTAACTTTGGCAGGTCCCTCGTGCTTTATCATGAAAGTAGACTTCGTGGGGCAGATTCTGGAAGTGATTGCGATCGCAAAGCTCTATTAGTTGCTTTGGAATCGGCTTTTGAAAAAAATTCTGTGAAAATCGCAAAAATTTTGGGTATCGAAATCTGGCAAAAGTCTGCATAAAAGGGCTCTCCTGGCCAAATGGTTTAACTTTGGCAGGTCCCTGCTGGTCTGTTATGAAACTAGAATATCTTTTGCACATTCTGGAAGTGATTGCGATCGCAAAGCTCTATTAGTCGCTGTGGAATCGACTTTTAAAAATGAGATGTCGTAAAATTCGCCAAAAAAATTTCGCGACGAAATCGAGCACATGCCTTCAAAAAAGGGCTCTCCTGGCCAAATGGTTTAACTTTGGCAGGTCCCTCGTGCTTTATCATGAAAGTAGACTTCGTGGGGCAGATTCTGGAAGTGATTGCGATCGCAAAGCTCTATTAGTTGCTTTGGAATCGGCTTTTGAAAAAAATTCTGTGAAAATCGCAAAAATTTTGGGTATCGAAATCTGGCAAAAGTCTGCATAAAAGGGCTCTCCTGGCCAAATGGTTTAACTTTGGCAGGTCCCTGCTGGTCTGTTATGAAACTAGAATATCTTTTGCACATTCTGGAAGTGATTGCGATCGCAAAGCTCTATTAGTCGCTGTGGAATCGACTTTTAAAAATGAGATGTCGTAAAATTCGCCAAAAAAATTTCGCGACGAAATCGAGCACATGCCTTCAAAAAAGGGCTCTCCTGGCCAAATGGTTTAACTTTGGCAGGTCCCTCGTGCTTTATCATGAAAGTAGACTTCGTGGGGCAGATTCTGGAAGTGATTGCGATCGCAAAGCTCTATTAGTTGCTTTGGAATCGGCTTTTGAAAAAAATTCTGTGAAAATCGCAAAAATTTTGGGTATCGAAATCTGGCAAAAGTCTGCATAAAAGGGCTCTCCTGGCCAAATGGTTTAACTTTGGCAGGTCCCTGCTGGTCTGTTATGAAACTAGAATATCTTTTGCACATTCTGGAAGTGATTGCGATCGCAAAGCTCTATTAGTCGCTGTGGAATCGACTTTTAAAAATGAGATGTCGTAAAATTCGCCAAAAAAATTTCGCGACGAAATCGAGCACATGCCTTCAAAAAAGGGCTCTCCTGGCCAAATGGTTTAACTTTGGCAGGTCCCTCGTGCTTTATCATGAAAGTAGACTTCGTGGGGCAGATTCTGGAAGTGATTGCGATCGCAAAGCTCTATTAGTTGCTTTGGAATCGGCTTTTGAAAAAAATTCTGTGAAAATCGCAAAAATTTTGGGTATCGAAATCTGGCAAAAGTCTGCATAAAAGGGCTCTCCTGGCCAAATGGTTTAACTTTGGCAGGTCCCTGCTGGTCTGTTATGAAACTAGAATATCTTTTGCACATTCTGGAAGTGATTGCGATCGCAAAGCTCTATTAGTCGCTGTGGAATCGACTTTTAAAAATGAGATGTCGTAAAATTCGCCAAAAAAATTTCGCGACGAAATCGAGCACATGCCTTCAAAAAAGGGCTCTCCTGGCCAAATGGTTTAACTTTGGCAGGTCCCTCGTGCTTTATCATGAAAGTAGACTTCGTGGGGCAGATTCTGGAAGTGATTGCGATCGCAAAGCTCTATTAGTTGCTTTGGAATCGGCTTTTGAAAAAAATTCTGTGAAAATCGCAAAAATTTTGGGTATCGAAATCTGGCAAAAGTCTGCATAAAAGGGCTCTCCTGGCCAAATGGTTTAACTTTGGCAGGTCCCTGCTGGTCTGTTATGAAACTAGAATATCTTTTGCACATTCTGGAAGTGATTGCGATCGCAAAGCTCTATTAGTCGCTGTGGAATCGACTTTTAAAAATGAGATGTCGTAAAATTCGCCAAAAAAATTTCGCGACGAAATCGAGCACATGCCTTCAAAAAAGGGCTCTCCTGGCCAAATGGTTTAACTTTGGCAGGTCCCTCGTGCTTTATCATGAAAGTAGACTTCGTGGGGCAGATTCTGGAAGTGATTGCGATCGCAAAGCTCTATTAGTTGCTTTGGAATCGGCTTTTGAAAAAAATTCTGTGAAAATCGCAAAAATTTTGGGTATCGAAATCTGGCAAAAGTCTGCATAAAAGGGCTCTCCTGGCCAAATGGTTTAACTTTGGCAGGTCCCTGCTGGTCTGTTATGAAACTAGAATATCTTTTGCACATTCTGGAAGTGATTGCGATCGCAAAGCTCTATTAGTCGCTGTGGAATCGACTTTTAAAAATGAGATGTCGTAAAATTCGCCAAAAAAATTTCGCGACGAAATCGAGCACATGCCTTCAAAAAAGGGCTCTCCTGGCCAAATGGTTTAACTTTGGCAGGTCCCTCGTGCTTTATCATGAAAGTAGACTTCGTGGGGCAGATTCTGGAAGTGATTGCGATCGCAAAGCTCTATTAGTTGCTTTGGAATCGGCTTTTGAAAAAAATTCTGTGAAAATCGCAAAAATTTTGGGTATCGAAATCTGGCAAAAGTCTGCATAAAAGGGCTCTCCTGGCCAAATGGTTTAACTTTGGCAGGTCCCTGCTGGTCTGTTATGAAACTAGAATATCTTTTGCACATTCTGGAAGTGATTGCGATCGCAAAGCTCTATTAGTCGCTGTGGAATCGACTTTTAAAAATGAGATGTCGTAAAATTCGCCAAAAAAATTTCGCGACGAAATCGAGCACATGCCTTCAAAAAAGGGCTCTCCTGGCCAAATGGTTTAACTTTGGCAGGTCCCTCGTGCTTTATCATGAAAGTAGACTTCGTGGGGCAGATTCTGGAAGTGATTGCGATCGCAAAGCTCTATTAGTTGCTTTGGAATCGGCTTTTGAAAAAAATTCTGTGAAAATCGCAAAAATTTTGGGTATCGAAATCTGGCAAAAGTCTGCATAAAAGGGCTCTCCTGGCCAAATGGTTTAACTTTGGCAGGTCCCTGCTGGTCTGTTATGAAACTAGAATATCTTTTGCACATTCTGGAAGTGATTGCGATCGCAAAGCTCTATTAGTCGCTGTGGAATCGACTTTTAAAAATGAGATGTCGTAAAATTCGCCAAAAAAATTTCGCGACGAAATCGAGCACATGCCTTCAAAAAAGGGCTCTCCTGGCCAAATGGTTTAACTTTGGCAGGTCCCTCGTGCTTTATCATGAAAGTAGACTTCGTGGGGCAGATTCTGGAAGTGATTGCGATCGCAAAGCTCTATTAGTTGCTTTGGAATCGGCTTTTGAAAAAAATTCTGTGAAAATCGCAAAAATTTTGGGTATCGAAATCTGGCAAAAGTCTGCATAAAAGGGCTCTCCTGGCCAAATGGTTTAACTTTGGCAGGTCCCTGCTGGTCTGTTATGAAACTAGAATATCTTTTGCACATTCTGGAAGTGATTGCGATCGCAAAGCTCTATTAGTCGCTGTGGAATCGACTTTTAAAAATGAGATGTCGTAAAATTCGCCAAAAAAATTTCGCGACGAAATCGAGCACATGCCTTCAAAAAAGGGCTCTCCTGGCCAAATGGTTTAACTTTGGCAGGTCCCTCGTGCTTTATCATGAAAGTAGACTTCGTGGGGCAGATTCTGGAAGTGATTGCGATCGCAAAGCTCTATTAGTTGCTTTGGAATCGGCTTTTGAAAAAAATTCTGTGAAAATCGCAAAAATTTTGGGTATCGAAATCTGGCAAAAGTCTGCATAAAAGGGCTCTCCTGGCCAAATGGTTTAACTTTGGCAGGTCCCTGCTGGT
>CAWVNO010001845.1:0-145769 GCA_963930645.1 Salticus scenicus
TTTAGCTTGCAAAAGAGAAATGTTTGGCCTGCGATATTTTAAGGAATGATAAAACATAAATATTATACTACATTTAATTTATTGTAGGTTATTTGAGATTTTTAAGTAATAATTTCTGTTGAAACGAAATAGGTCTTTAGCGACAATAAAAATATTGATCGAGGTAAGTATTTATGTATTATTTCGATCTGTAAGTATTTATGTGAGGTAACAAAGAGATTATTGTTATCAATATGTCATTATGAGTTGCTAAAACATTTTAGAATATAATAAAAGTGAAAAGCAATGCTTGTTGCTGAATATTTTTGAAAATATTGTGAATTTATAAATAAAAAATGTAAGTTGCAAAAAAGAAAGTAATTCTCGTTCAGAGAGTTAAATATGTCAATGAAGATTTATTTATTATTCAGTTTATTTTTTAAATATTAGGGAAAATATTCAATCTTGAATCATTAGAAATGACTGTTATTAAACACAAAAATCACTAAATTAGTTGCATTTATGCTTTTATTTTCTTCTGAGTGTCGTATTAGGATTTATATTTCTATGCCATGTAGCGGCTGAAACATGTAGCTCGTTGAAGAGCAAGGTTTATTTAATATACATAATATGCATATAACGTAAAGACTTTAATAACATTATAAAATTTAGCAATTAATAGATACATGAGAATACCAACAACACACATATAAAAGTTATTTTAATTCAATTTAAATGTTAGCTGATATAAAAACCAGTCCACTACTGACCAGGTTATTTGAGTCAAATGGTCAAAGATTCTCACAGACGTCAAGTAATGACAGCAATTTTTATTGATTTTAAATCCGCATATTGCTCCGTCTGGAAAAGAAAAAATGATCCAGAAACTCCAGGAAATCAGAGTGGAAGGTAAAATGTTACTTTGGTTCTCTTCATTTTTGGAGTAGAGAAGCTGCAAAGTCCGGTTCGGGCTTTCAGTCTTCAAAAGCTACATTATCCAGACTGGATTGCTTCAAGGAGCAGTGAGTAACTGCATGTGTTTACATAAGCAAATGTTTTTAATGTTTACATAAGCAAACTGATTCTGGCTCTGAGAGCAGTCGGAGTGGAGTGCCTTCTGTTTGCAGATGACCTGGTTGTGGGGACTAAATTTCCAAAGACAAATGCAGAGTATAAGACAGAAAAGCTTTTAAATAGAGTTCGTAAAGTTCTAACCGAGTGGTGTGAAGAAAATAACATGAAGGTGAACCTCAGAAAATCTGATGTTCAAAATTTCTCATTGATGCATCAAAGCATCAGGCCAAAGCTCGTCTACAGAGATCAAGAATTGATACATACAGACAAATATACATATTTGGGGGTTGTCTTCGATAATAAGTTAAGTTGGAAATTTCATACTGAAAGCGTGATTAAAAAAAGTTGAAAAACGCCTGAGTATTCTTAAATTCCTGGCTGGTTGTTTTTGGGGGTGCGCTCGCACTACGCTTGAAATCACATATTAAAATTTTTTTTTGCTTGTTATCACTTACTGTTGTGAGGTTCTTCTTTCCGCCCCGAAGAACTTGATCAAGAAATTGGAAGTAATACAAAACCAGGCCCTCAAGCTGATCGTTAGCGCAGTGAAGTTTACTCCCATCGACCCTCTCTTATTCCTGACTAATACTATACCTATCCAGTCAGTTTTTAAGTAGAGAGAAATTGTTCTTTATGAAAAGTAAACTAGAATTAATGTAACTTTTGGGGACTGTTATGAAAATGTACCAAGATATCTAAAGACCCAGGTTGATTTTCTGCAGAGAGTTCTAGAATTAAGAGCAGAACTGGAACTCGAAAATAAATTTGTGTAGGGTTTTTAAATCCCCCTAACCCTGTGAATCATGTCAAGATAACTACCAAGATGGACCTTGACCAACATTTCTTAAGAGTCAATTGCCCCAAAGCAGCTCAAAAATCCTTGCACTCGAGACCATCTACACCCTCTACCCTGAGCCTGAATGGCTACATATCTATACAGATGGTTCTTTGACAGAACTCTCTACGAATGTTGGAGCTGGGATATTTTCTTCTATCTTTTATTTTTATGTGCCTGTCGGAAAAAAAAACCCGCCTTTGATGGCGAGGTTATGGCTATGTATGTGGCACTGGAGCAACTTGTCCACAGACACCCTTATATTAAGGTGGTTATTATATCCGACTCCAAGGCTGCCATCCAGGCTATCAGGTCTAGGGATATACCCCTCCCCCCTCTAGGAATATCCTAGACTGTCGGGCTCTCCTGGAGAGTTTGAAAATAGAGGCGCGACAAATAACTCTCCAATGGATTCCGGGACATTGTGCTATTTTCGGCAACGGACAGGCCGATATGTTGGCTAAAAAGGGTACTCAAATAATTCAACAGCCAATTACTTATAAAACCTTCCATTCCACAAAACTTTACTTAAAAAATCTAATGGGACAAAATTGGAAGGCATTGCTCACTTCTCGTGTTTCTTCAAGTTGGAAGAACAACTTGGAACAGGGTGTTTCTGATAAACCTCGCGAAAAAGCTGTAGCGGAATTTGGACTTGCCGTGGTCCATGACTGTCTGGCGGCTAACCTGTACCGTTTTGGGATATTTATGAGCCCAAATTGCCCATTCTGTGGGAAAGATGAAATTATGGACAGGAACCATTTGTTGGGCTGCTCGGCTCTGCCAAGGAACTCCGAGGGAAAGAAATATTGGAGTGGCAGACACCTGTTGATGAGACATTGACTTTTTTCTCTTACTGTATTTCTTTTTATGTTACTCGTGTTTTTTGTTATACTGTAAGGAGTTTGTCATTTTCTCTTGCCATTGGAAATAAAAAATAAAATAAAAAGCACATTAAGATTTATAGTACCGATTAATAGATAAATCCATTTGAAATTACGTACGCTAATGTGAACATTTCCCAGGTAGCACATAACGTTGTTGTATCTAATTTTTCACTGTTCGGACTTCTTTGCAACGGTATAACAACGTTACGTGCTGCGTTGGTTAGGATCATAACACTAAGACCAACAAGGAGTAATTTTTATACGAAATTCGTGAAAGTTATCATACGTAAATCAATAATTTTATAAGAAATATGAAAAAAAAAAAGATAACTGCAAATGAGAATTGGAATAATAAATGCTCAAAAAGGGAAGCATTCACTCTTTAGGGAACATGCATTTCTACGAGCAGAGAAATCACAAGATTTCATAAAACTGTACAGTTAATTCAAGCCAGAAAATACAGTTCAAGTTCCAGTTTTGCGATAAAACCAAATATAAAAAGCAACGAAATAAACTATTAACATATATCAGCAATGAAAAGAGATAAATATATATATATATAAGGACTATCCATATGTCATCCTGACTCCAAACTCAGAAAATAAGAATTAATAAGTTGCCATCAGACTATTGTAATAGGAAAAATAATATCGAGACTAGTATCGATAAATCTGTAAAGGTTCTATAAATGAACACTTTCATTTATAACTAAATCAACTATATAAATGTATTATTAATTCAATGATACTTGAAACTTTAATACTTAATTTAATTCGAATTTAATTACAGCTTTCAGAAAAATATTGTTTACTTTTTAATTTCCTACATATGAGATGTGTGCTTGCCCATCTAGCTCGAAAAAACATAAACAATTTAGTTCAAAATAAGCAAAATTTTGAAAAAACAGGATTTTTTTATTATTGTTCATATTTTTATTCTATTTAATATTATTTATTCTATTACTAACATTATATATATATATATATATATATATATATATATATATAAACTCACCAGATTTTACGAACAAGACCACATAAAAAAAAAAAAAAATACATTTTGGGAAAATTTATATAAAATTTATCGGGTTGATTTATTTCAGTTGGGATTTAAAATCAGGTAGTATAAAATGTGTCAAATCACCCTTCTCAAATGATTAAGAAATTTCAAATGTAATAGAAGTTAACAGTTTCAAAAATTACTTTGAAAAGAATCAAATGTAAAATGTTTGAATAAGTAATTATTTACAATATACATTTATTATGAAATTTAAAGAGTGGATGAGGGGTTCTTCTGTACATGATTGTGAAAGATAAGAGCCGGTTTTGTACACGGTTTCTGCTCGCCAGCCTGGCCGTTCAGAATTTTCCATGGTTTTTATAAGAAATTCGTTTAAAGACGGCTAGGTTAACTTAAAATGATTTCTACGGAAGGTATTCCACCCAGACCTAAGAACCAAGTGTAGTCAATTGACCTTAATCATAAACAAATACAGAGACAGTTTAGAAAATATTAATCAAATAGCTAGCGAACCTTAATTACTGGTGAAAATAAACGTAGTTTTTAACATTTAAAAATTAAATTGTACATAATAAACAGCTGCATGAAGTATATTACGTTTCATACGAATACATATTTTCATTGGAGTACTTAATCTAAATTTGAATATAGTAGGCACTACATAGACATTTCTTTTTATCAGAGGAACTATTTTGATAAATTTTAATTGGTATTCATTAATATGAAAAAATATATAACACCCTTTGTTAATGAATTTTAAATTATTAAATTGTGTTTTTAATCTTATATTTATTACACTTTTAAGCTACATATTTAAAAATATTTAAATTTTAAATATATATATATATATATATATATTCTTCTTCTTCTTTTATTTTCGTCTTTTATTTAACTATTTATTTTTAATGCAAAATGTTTCTAATTTCTAATAAGCATTTACACTTTCTATAATTAATAGGAATTATGTTAGATTAAAAAAAAAAAAAAAAAAAAAAAAAATGGTAAATATACTCTCAATAAATACAAATATAAGTTTATTACTTTATTTTTATTTTTATTTTATTCTATTTTACTTTTTTCAAAATGACTTGAATAAATACCGTATAATTTTCTAAAAAGCGATTTCGTATCATTATCATTTTACTATTTCTATTTTAACTTAAAATTACACCTTTGTTTTGTGTGTGTGTGTGTTTTACCAACGCTGGTAGAACATGTAATATATAACAAATATATAAATGTATAAAAGAACCTCAATAACTATATTTAATACATTGACTGAAAAACAACTCTTCAAATGTTCCAGCTTTCTGACATTTTGACATTTGTTTGATTAGCATGAAAAATTGATAAAGCTGCTCTTGACAGTCCAGACGAAAATCTTTTCAATAAGTAGATGACAGAAAATCTAAGTAGCTGAAAAGAAAGAAAAAAAGGGCAACATACAATGATACAAATAATAATAAAATAATGTTAGTACAATAATATATTTTTGGATTCAGTTTAGTGTTTTAAAGTCATGTATGCAATAAATCTATAAATAACAGCAAGCTTATTAAATAATAAAGGACATTACCGTGATTTCTGGTTGATACGCCGTAAGTTATATAATCCAGTTTTACACCAGAAATTTCTATTGATAAATAAATTTATATTTGTACGAGATCTTCTTTTGAAAAAGTATACATTTCTCTATTAAATAAATATTCTGGTGGAGAAATGGCACATCTTACCTGCAGCTTATCTACCAGAAATTACAGTACTTTAATTTATGCATTATATATTAGTTTTTGATTAAATATTTTCAAACCTATTCCATAACTGCAAAATTTAAAACTTTTAAATCTGGTGTGTCACTAATATATTTAAATAAAAAGCGTATTTATGTTTTTCCTACGATTAGGAAAATGGAAAACAATTTTAGAAAATCCTTGTTATGAAATATCGGAAATGTTCTAAAAGCTGTGTCAAGTTTCTGGGGTTTAACACAAAACAGCAGTACCGTCCAACAAAATATAAAATCGCTTTGCTTTAACAAACGCATATACGTAAAAGCCTACAGCAAATTGTGACTGACGTCTCTAAAAATGTTTGGTTCTGAGCATAAGGAAACAAAATATCTACATTCTTGATATATTTAATATTTATATGTGGGTGTATCACTAAGACAAATCTGCTAACCTTAACAGTTTTTTTTTTTTTTTTTATGAACAAGAAAAAGCATAAGACATTGTGTGATTAGCTGAAACGATACTGGTGAAAACGGTGTAAAACAGTCTTGGAATTTACTGCGGTAATCAAACACCAAATGTAACGTTTTTAAAATTTTTGCATCTTTCAACTTTTACATTATATATATTATATATATATATATATATATATATAATTGCATTCTTAAATCTAAAATTTTCTGCCACCAAAATTTTACCAACTTTACACCTGTTTGCCATAGTGAGATCAAAATTTCTCTTGTGCCACATTCGCCAATTTCGTATTTTACAACCATAATCTTATCTTGTACAGACGCCATATTTTGAGATTAAAGAAGTAGCAGTAGCAGTGTCGTACCTTCAAATTAAATTCTCACATCATAATGAACCCTATTATAGTCCAGTGTATTGTCAAAAGAAATAAAAAGTCAGTATCGTCAGCAAAGAGAAAGAATTGTAACAAACGACGGTAATCATTTTGTTCACTTTTTTTTTTTTTTTTGGTGAAGTGAATTTGAAAAACTGGAAGTTTTAGCATTTACGAATTGTGATATTAGTAACGACTGTGCTATTTTCTGCTATCACAGACAGAGTTTTGACACAATTGGGAATATCGTAGTTGTTAAATTTTACGCTCTTTGGCTACCGGAAAATTTTAGTAGAAAGATTTTATATATTTTTGTAAGAAATTTTCCCGATTTAATTAAAAAAAAAAAAAAATCTATAAAAAAAATCCGGTAGACAAAAAGCCATAAAAGTTGACAACTAGTGCATTCATACATAGTAGAACACGACGTTGAAGTAGTTCTAGCTTTAGTATTTCACGAAAAACAAAATGTTCAATACAGCGTCAATTACAAAGTAGCTAGCTCGTTATTTAAAATCCAGAGTGCTTTGGCAGCCAGATGTGTTATTAAATACTTCGTCCGAAATTATTTACCTCATCGTACTGTTTATATTTGTCATGGAAGTTATTTTTCATGTTTTCATCCATTTCAGGTGGAGGTAAGTGCCGGTTTAGATCATCGTAGATACTCCCAAAATAACGTAATGATGATGATGATGATAAATTTCATACCACATGGCTATTGTTTCTATATTAATTTTAAAAGCTTGACAACTTTAAGAGGACAAGTTAATGCTTTATGCGCTGCAGAACGATAAATAGCTGCTGTTTGTGCAATGGAATACGTTTCAAGGTGCCTGCACAGGCTTGTGACTCTGCCACTACCATATTCCTGTTATATAAAATAAGTGATATGAAATAAAGGCGAGCTAAAAATACTCCGGAATAAATTAAATTGTTGTCATCTGTGCTGTTAAAGACATACTTGCCAATATCCTAATTAATATTCTGTAGTCTTGTTAGTACCGCCCTTTTTCTCACACCAATAAATTTTAAGAGTAATATTCTCCAAATGCAATTACAATTGAATAACAGAAAAAATACTCTAAAATGATACCGGTGTGAAAAATAAGGCGAAGCTAACAATACTACGGAATATTAATTAGTATGTTGGAAAGTATGTTAAAGATAAGATAACTTTATCTTATTTAATTCCCGAATCTCATTATTTTAAGGAAAAAAAAAGTTTTTCTTTCCAATTCGTGGTACCAAAAAAAGCCGTAGAGATGAAAACAATGTTTAGTGTCTGCTTATAAAATATTATATTTATTACATACCAACAGTAGTTTTTAAAATTTACATTAGTGACTCAAATATTTTGCATACCTATATATTTTCTTTAAACTAAATATTTTCTGCATAGATAAAGAAATTATATTACAAAAATATTTTTTAATAGTAAAACAGCATTGTTTCTTTTCATTAAAAAAGGGTTAATTCTTTTTTAAGCTAAAAGTCACAAAAATTTCGCACTACAATGAATAAATGTACATATGTGTGTATAAACAATCTAAAATTAGACAAGCAAAAAAGAACATAAAGGATAATGTATGTATATATATGATAATCTAATCGATTAAAATTCTCATCAAAATAATAAAAGATGAAATTTATATATTTAAAACACACATTGGTAAACTTTTGATAAATCAAATACTCTTCATTGTTAAAATTCAAGCAGACTCAAAAGATATAACTTCACATAAACAAAAAAAGTTTACATTGTTTAAATATCGAAAAAAAATCTTTTTCTACAGCGTATTTTTCGTTAACTTTGTGACGTGTTTTAATGCATATGTCAAATCATTTTCAAGTTTAAACATCATTTTCATTTTAGTTTTTGTATATTTTAAGAGTGTAATGTATATATATATATATATATATATTCTGAAACGGATTGCTTAAGAAAAATGTTTTTCTAGTTTGATGAAGGTATTAAAATAAAAAAATAATTAAAAAAAAGGGAGAGAAAGAAACAAAAGAACACTGTTTTTAAATCTCAAAGTTCACTTTTTTCTCCTATTAAATTTTACATTTAACTACTGACATACATTAATAGGAGAAAAAATTTATTGAATAAGTGACAATTTATACGTTTTTTGACACCACTATTTTTTTTTTTTTTTTAATATCTCAGCATGTTTAATTACAGAGAGCTGCTGTAAAAGTTATTTAAAATGTCTATTAAAAATTTCCGGTAGCTAAAACACATATTTAATGGCAGCTATGTTATAGTTGTAGTATAACATATTTTGTTGTTACGTGCAAATGACAGTAATTTCATTAATAATATTGTTTTTTTTTTTTGTTTTTTTTTTTTTTGTTTTTTTTAGATATTTTGAATATGTTTGTGCAGCTAAAATTAGTTCTATTTTGTGTTTATACATTAGCTTTTCAGCTAAATTTAAACATAGATTCCAATACTGTAATTTATTCCAGAGTATTTTTAGCTCTGCCTTTTATTTCTCAACACTTCATTCATAAAAAAAAATATAAATAAATAAAAAAAGTTCTCCAATATATGTAAGATCGATAAAATAAAAATAATAATAATAATAATAAAACTTAAAAATTCACCTGAAACACTACCACGCTGGTTACAAACCACGCCTTTTCCCCCTGATTCTACCATCAGAATACGCTAAATTTTACTTGTGAAAGCATAATATTAAAAATTTCGAAAGAAAAACATTGGTGTAGAATCAGGAAAAATGTGGTCCGGGGACACCTTGTGTTAGTATCCACCTTCTTTTTCACACCAATCAATTTTTAAAGTACAGTCGACACCGGTTATAACGTACCTGGGATATAGCGTACTTTCGCTTATAACGTACTCAGATGCTTGGTCCCGAATGAAACACTATATAATGTAATGGTTTACATCTTCATCTATAACGGACTATGCAAAAGCCTAATCTGGTTATAACGTACTTTTTAGACTGGAATGAAAAGCCAAAATTGGATGTCAACCTTGTATTTCTGGTTCGGAAATCGGTATATTTTCTTGGATACCGTCTTTCGATGTCTCCTTTATCGCCTTATTTCTCCTTTATACCTTTAAAACTTTATCGCGTTTCGTTGAATTCCATACTGACTATTTAGAGACTCTGCAAAGTTCCATTATAAATATTGAAAATGTAATTTTTACTGTGTCATCTAATCAAAGAAAACAACGAAAAATAACAGATTATTTTTCTAAATAAACATGTAAGTAGTAAAATGTTTTTTTTTTTTTTTTCTTTTTTCTTATTTTATTTTGAGAAAATCATAAACTTTCTATTTAAAATCTCTATAATTGCGAGTGCTATTATGCCCCTTTTTCTTTCGTTAGGCACTAAATTATATTAGAAATATTGCTTATAACGTACTTCGGTTATAACGTACCATATTTTCTGGTCCCCTGACAGTACGTTATAACCGGTGTCGACTGTATTTTCCTTTTTATTTAACAGTAATTACATTTACAGACGACTACTCTAAAAATAATGTGAAAAAAGTTCAGGTATAAAAGTTTTAATAACTATTAACACGTTCGCGACCGCATGTTTTTGTCGGTTTGGCAGTAAAATCCGCCTGTGGGCGATATTCTCCCATGTTACGACTTTCAAAACAAAATTCTCTGTATTCATATTTATAATACAAATGGATATACATTATAATTATACTCTCCATAATCAAATTATTTTTATTCATAGTATAATGATTGCAGAAGTATGAATATTGCGTATATTTTTAAGAAATAAATGTCATAGATATTGCAAAAGAAACCCCCAGTGGTGGAATAACAAATTTTCAAATGACGTGAATCTACGTCAGCTGTCGCGAAAATGTTAATTAGATACTTGGCGGATATCTATCAGTCAAGCAATGTTAAGCATGCAATCTGATACATTAAATTAATTTTTAACAAGCTTATGTAATAGCCTTTTTGACATTTATATTACTCACAACCTAAGCCTTTTTTTTATTCAAATAAATGATAATTATAATTTATTCAGGAGTATCTTTTGCTACCACACTTTTCTTTTAGAATAAATTTCTAGACATGCTAAAATTTCTAACCTATTCTGTTTATCGTTAGTACGTACACACCTACGTAACACACTAATTTGCTTGTGAAACAATTTTCATTAACTTTTAAATGTGAATTATTTAGAAGAAAGACGCTCTTAAGAAAATAGAAGAGCGGGTACTCTCATAGTTGCTAACATTTTAATTTATTCCGGAATATTTTTAGTCCCAACTCAATTTCGCACTACTTTATTTTACACTATTTTCCTCCGATGTATAACTACAGTGTAATAAGAAGAATTTACTTTTTAGAAAAAGCGATAAGGAATAAAGACGAGGCTAAAAATGCCCCAGAATAAATTATACCGCAATTTCCTACGTATAATCCGCAGGCAAGATAAGTCATTTCTTCACCAGAAATTTTATTTAACAGAAAAGTGTCTATTTTTTCTAAGAAACAGCTCAAACAAATATAACTTTATCTATCAAATAAAATTTCTGGCGCAAAGCTGACTTATTTGAAATACGGATTATACGCCAGAAATTACGGTAAATTTTGGCATGTATGATTTCATCCAATATGAAATTACAATTATGTCTGATAGATTTATTCTTAGGGGAAAAAAAAAAGAAGAAAGAAAAGGATAGGGCGGTAGCTCGATGGGTAAAACGCTGAATTCGTGATTGGAAGAACGCGGATTCGATACTCGAGTCGCTGTAAGACTGGGGTTGGGGACAAAATATCGCGTAACAAAATATCGCGTGGACAAAATATCGCCTACATAAATGAATGGAATGCAAAAAGGAGTTGGTAATAATTAATAATGTTGAACAAAATTTCATGAGAACACATACAATAGTCAGAGCACTCACACACAGACAAATATACCTCAAAAATTGTTCTAAATTTTGCTTAAAAGAGTTTAAAGACTATGTTAATTGACTTTTGTCAAGATTAGTCATAAAGAATTCAATCGTTTTTATCTATTTTAAAAATTTTAATTCAGTTTTCTGAACAATGTTTAGCTTTGATGTGTTCAGCAGTGAAGTACAATATTTTTAAAATGTATTTTCAATGGTGAAAAGCAAATGATACAATAACTTAAATATATATAATGTAGTAAAATTCCATTCTATAATGTATTTATTTTAATTAATTAATTTAGATTTCTAATGTGGCCTTCACGAAAGATCCCACGTGACACGAATACAAATTTGCAAATAGATCATACTATTTTTTTTTTTTTTTTTTTTTTTTTCTTTATGCGATATTTTGTCCGGCGATATTTTGTCCCGCGATATTTTGTCCCGCGATATTATGTCCGGATCCCGTAAGACTGTTGTGCACAATTATGGTGGTTAGTGCATGTGCAGAGTTGACAACATTTTAAATTGTTAAGCTCCGCTTTTATTAAATAGCACTTTTTTGAGTAAATGTTTCTTATTTTTTCTTATTTATATATTGGAGAAAAGTACTCTAAAATTAAAGTAGTGTAAAATAGAGGCGGGGCTAAAAATGCTCCAGAAAAAAAAAATTAAAATGTTGGCAACTACGCATCTAAAAATCTTCCTAGCCGCAATATTCCCCATGTTCCCATCCAAATTATACGTCTGGGGGTCACCAAACCGGGAAATCTAACCAGTCTGTGGAGCCGTGTTGCCAGATTTAGCCACTTTTTTATTCAACAGACACCGATAACTTTAAGAATTTATATTTTTTATAGCAGATGATTAAGCGTCGACGTGAACAGAATACCGTTAATATTAAAATGCAGTGGTGGATATTAAATTAAAAAATCACAAACTTTGGCAACAGTGTTATGGAGGATAAAAATTGAGATGGCACATCTACGGACCGTCCTTCGGAATGAGTTCAGACCGTTAATTCCCTTTAATGAGATAATACCCATAGTAACGCACTACTGCGAAGTAAAAACCTCTCACTTTCCTTTAACCCTTTCCGAGCCGAAGTATTTTTACCTTAAAATATTGTGATTTTCAGTATTTTCACTCTAAACTGGTCCCTATGTTAATGAAAAAAAAAATTGTTTCTCTTCTAGAACGTAGAGATACCCGCATGATCGTGCGAGTTGTGCTTTTTCTGTGAAATCATCACCTGTAAAATTTAAAGAATTTTATATTTACTGGCTCTAGATTGATAGAAAAGCAAACTATATTGAATTCAAGTTGTTATAAATAAGTAAATCTATTGACGTACTATCCTTTTGTTGACTGATATTTATTTAAAATGAAAATCTTTAAAACTTGCTGTCCTTTTTGATAAACGTAAGTACTCGTTGCATTTTTCACACCATGTTTTTGAATTGCAGTTTTAAAATCTGCATTTTCAATGTCTCAAAATATCATCAACGTGCGGGAAATGTCCATACATATCGTAATTTTTGTCCTGGCATCATGTGTTTCAGCAGGTGAATTTTAATATTTGTATTCTTTTACAGAAGGAATTACCGCATCACCAACATTACCATCATTTATAATGCTTCTGTTAGAATGTGGATATGCTACTAAAGCTTCTGCTACCTCTAATTTGATTTTTTTTTTTTTAAGAATAATTTATTTTTATTTATTTTTTATTTTTATTTTTTTTTGAGACGGGGGGGGGGGGGGAGTATGGTATCGCATAATGCCCAAGCTGCATGATCGTGCTGGTGAGGAAAATTTAAGTCCTACGAACTACATAAATTTTGTATAATTAATATATTTTTATTCTTTTACAGTTATTTACACACTGAACTAAAAATTTTTATCCAAGCAATTAGAAATATATTGATAATTACATTTTTACGATAGATAAAATGGCGAACTGTAATCTTTGTACATGTAAACATAGCTAAACCTTCAGTTGAAAGAAAAATATGGACTACAATCACCATCTGTTGATTGAAAAAGGTACTTTACACGTTCTGCGAACTAGCACTATCGTTCATATCCATTTTTTATAACATATGTATGTTCCAGATGCAAAAATGTATGTGGATGTCTAACCCGCACGATCGTACGGTGTAGGCAGAGTTGACAACTTTTATAAGTTATTCCGGAGCATTGTTAGCCCCGCCCTTTTCTCACACCGGAAATTTTAAAGAATGATTTTTCCCTTTTTTAACCGTTGTCAGGGCCTGATTAAGGGGAAAGCTCGCTCTTCACACATTATTTATACTTACACCGTTATTTTTTAACAAATACTTTCCTGCTATAATAAACCGAAAAATTTCATTAAAAATTATTTAAAAAGAATTCTGGTGTCTAATACCGGTGAGTAAATTGGATTGTTTTACACCGTACATTTTTTGTAAAAAATATTTCCTCGTTAAAGCGTGGAATTTCTATTACATGAAGTAAAAAATAATTGTAAAAATATTCCGGTATGAGCGAGCTTCCCCCTTAATCAGGCCCTGACCGTTGTCACATATTAAAGAAAAATATTCTATAAAATTTCTAGTGCGAAAAGAGATCGGGGCTAAAATTGCTGCGCAATAAATTATAAAAGTTGGCAATTCTGTGTAGGTTGGAAAAGGTTAAAAAAAAACTTGGTCTAAAAGAAAGTGGTTACTATCAGACCCTCAGAATAAATTTAAAATTTCTACATATCTATAATATATATGTGTCATCTTATTATCTTTGCATTTTTTAAATTCATATTTATTTATATTTTAAATAAAATTTATTTTTTATTGTGTATTTTATGCATTTTTCTACAGAATCAATTAAAAATGTTAAAAATAAATTGATTCAACAGAGGAATTCAATATTGTTGCATGTATTTATCGACATTATAAAGAACTTAATGTTGAAAAAATATATTGTGTAATTCCGTAAAACTAGAATACTAAAGTTTTTAGATCATCTGTTAAAAGATTTCATTTTACGAAATAAATCGTAAAACGTTTCACCACTGCGTTTAACGACTGGATGCTTTCAACTGCAACAGAAAAGTTTAGGATTTATCTTTTTCATAAAATTTGCTATGATTCATGGAAGTGAAGTTATTGTCTATTTCGTTGGGAACATTGGTACTATTTTATTTATTTATTTATTTATTTTTAAATCTTTTATCTGTAATAAAATTCAGAAAATATAAGAAAGAGTTTTATTCCAAGATATTAAAAAATAGGAAAATTGAAATATATATATATATATATAATTTTTTAAAGGCATATATTTTTTTAAAGTAAAACAAGGTATTTAAATTAAAAAATATATATTTGTAAAGAATTTAGTTCTTTCTTTAGACATTTTAATGTGAAATGACTTCTTTCTGTTGAAAATATGTCGAAATAAATTAGAATATTTGTAATTACTGAAACAATTACACAGTCATCTTATTTATCAAAATAAATCTGTTTAAAACTATTTCATATTAATTTAACACTGTAAACAAAAATAAAACAAATCAAATTATTTCTACTAATATTTTCAAGAAAAACATAAATAAAGAAAATATGGTTCCTTTTTTTTTTTTTTTCATTTTGTAGATACTGTTATATTTCAGTTATGATGATGAAAAATTAATGGTTAGTTTATGTATATATAATAAGCAAATACAAATGTAAGCAGTAAAAGTAATTTTCCATAAAAGAATTTAAATATTTAAAATATTTTAATAAGCTGTCTAAAAAATTTAAAACTAAATTACATTTATCAAACATATTATATCCAAGCAGCAAACTAAGTATTTAAATAATAAACTTAAGCACTCAATATCGTACTACAGCGTACGTGATATATGATGAATCAGTTTATACGTATCACAAAATAAAATTGAAATTTAAAGTAAACTTACATTACATAGGTGCCAGTATTTTAATTTATTCCGGAGTATTTTTGCCCCGCCTTTATTTCGTACCACTTATTTTTTAAAAGTAATTTTGTCTTATTTTATCAAAGTTGTATATTGGAGAAATGTTTTTCTATAAATAAAGTGGTGCGAAATAAAGGTAAAAGTACTCCGGAATAAATTAAAATACAGTGAATTCTCGTTAAGACGGCCCCGTTTAAGATGGATTTCTCGTTATTACGTACAAAAACAGAATCCCCGGCTAAGACCTATAGGAATTGCATTTAATAAACATCGCTTTTCCCTCAAAGCTTACTTTCTTCGAAAATCAGTCAGTTCCCAAAATCTTTTCATTTTTTATTTATTTTTTTTTTTTTTAACATGAAAATGTGCAATAATAAAAGGGTTAATATCTTTCACTCTGCGCTATTACACAGTGGGAGGTAAACAGTATTGATTGACAGTGACAGTTCATGTCAACAATTTGCACCTGTCTCCACAACTATTGTGGAGACATAGCAAAGGATTTCGATATCGTAAATGTACCAGAAGAAAATGTAAAAGAGCGGAAAGAGAATTTGTCATGCCTTATCAAAGACTACGAACTATCAAAGCTAAAAACATATTTAACATCAATGAAACAGGACTTTTTTTAATAAAGCCCAGCCTTTTCAAAGTTTACACTTTAGAGGAGAAAAGTGCACAAGCGACAAACATTCAAAAATACTTGTTACTGTACTTGTACAGGCTAACATGGAACTTCAGTTTATGACCTCCTGTTATAATGGACTCTCGTTAATATGGACAAAAATTGTTGGACAAAAATGTACTTTCAATAGTGAAAAGCAAATGATAAAACTTAAAATTAAATATATATAAAGTAATAAAACTCCATTCTATAATGTATTTATTTATTTATTTATTTTAATTAATTAATTTATAATTCTAAGGCCTTGTAGCCTTCACCACAGACCCCATGTGGCACAAATACAAATTTTCAAATAGATCATATTATTTTTTTATGCGATATTTTGTCCAGCGATATTTCGTCCCGCGATATTATGTCCGGATCCCGTAAGACTGTTGTGCACAATAAAGATGGTTAGTGCTTGTGCACAGTTGACAACATTTTAAATTATTAAGCTCCGCTTTTATTCCATAGCATTTTTTTCGGTAAATGTTTCTTATTTTATCTTATTTATATATTGGAGAAAAGTACTCTAAAATTAAAGTAGTGTAAAATAGAGGCGGGGCTAAAAATGCTCCAGAAAAAAAATTTAAATGTTGGCAACTACGCATCTAAAAATCTTCGTAGCCGCAATATTTCCCATGATCTCATCCAAATTGTACGTCTGGGAGTCACCAAACCGAGAAATCTAACCAGTCTGCGGAGCCGTGATGCCAGATTTAGCTATTTTTTTTTAATTCAAGAGACACCAATAACATTAAGAAGTTATATTTTATATAGCAGATGATTAAGCTTAGAAGTGATACCTTTAGGATTATATGCAGTGGTGGATATTAAATTAAAAAGTCACAAAATTTGGCAACACTGCTATGGAGATAAAAATTGTGATGGCACATCTACGGAATGAGTTCAGACTGTTAATTCCTGTTAATGAGTTAATACACATAGTAATGCACTGCTGCGATGTAATAACCTCTCACTTACTTTTAACCCTTTCCGACCCGAAGTATTTTTTTACCTTAAAAAATTGTACTTTTCAGTATTTTCACTCAAAACTGGTCCCTATGACACTGATTTTTTTTCCCCTCTAGAACGTAGAGGATACCAGCACGATCGTACGGGTTGGGCTTTTTCTGAGAAATCATCACCTGTAAAATTTAAATAATTATACATTTACTGGCATTGACAGAAAAGGCAAACTATATTGAATTGAAATTGTTATAAATAAGAAAATCTATTGACGTACTATTCTTTTGTTGACTGATATTTATTTAACATGAAAATCTTTAAAACTTGCTGTCCTTTTTGATAAACGTAAGTACTCGTTGCATTTTTCACACCATGTTTTTGAATTGCTTTTGCAGTTTTAAAATCTGCATTTTCAATGTCTCAAAATATCACCAACATGTGGGAAATGTCCATACATATCTTAATTTTTGTTCTGGCTTGATGTGTTTTCGCAGGTGAATTTTAATATTTGTATTCTTTTGCAGAAGGAATTACCGCATCACCAACATTACCATCATTTATAATGCTTCTGTTAGAATGTGGATATGCTACTAAAGCTTCTGCTACCTCTAATTTGATTTTTTTTTTTTTAAGAATAATTTATTTTTATTTATTTTTTATTTTTATTTTTTTTTTTGAGACGGGGGGGGGGGAGTATGGTATCGCATAATGCCCAAGCTGCATGATCGTGCTGGTGAGGAAAATTTAAGTCCTACGAACAACATAAATTGTATATAATTAATATTTTTTATTATTTTACAGTTATTTACACATTCAACTAAAAATTTGTATCGAAGCAATGAGAAATATATTGATAATTACTTTTTTACGACAGATAAAATGGCGAACTGTAATCTTTGTACATGTAAACAAAGCTAAACTTGGCAGTTGAAAGAAAAACATGGACTACAATCACCATCTGTTGATTGATAAAGGTAATTTACACGTTCTGCGAATTAGCACTATCATTCATATCCGGTTTTTATTACATATGTAAGTTCCAGATGAAAAATGTACGTGGATGTCTAACCCGCACGGTCGTACGGTCTGGGTTGGAAAGGGTTAAAAATAAACTTGGTCAAAAAGAAAGTGGTTACTATCAGTACTCCAGAATAAATTTAAAATTTTTACATATCTATAATATATATGTGTCATCCTATTATCTTTGCATTATAAAAATTCATATTTATTCATATTTTACTTACAATTTATTTTTTATTATACTAGGGGCTCTGCCCCCAGCTCGCTCAGCTCACCAACCCCCCCGACTCACTTTATTTATTAACACATGCAGAGCTCTGCCCGCCTATTCGCTGTCTTCTTTCACTGAAAAGGAATATTAATAGTGCATATTACAAGACAAAAGCAGAAAATTATTGTGGAAATCCTCATATTCAGTGTCAAATTGAAATATATAATGTAATAATCATATATATATTTAATAGAAAGAAATTTATAACATCTAGACCATTTTTCATTACAGCTTTAGTATATGACCCTTTTTATTTATTTTTTACAACCTTAGATCCGGATCGCGGTACCCCTTCGTAATTGGATTGGGGGTTCGGTTCTCGAGCCGGCCAAAGACCGTCGTGTACACTACTGGTGGCTGGTGCACGTAAAAAATGTCGTGGCCGTAATATCCTCCATGTTCCCATCAAAATTATACCTCTGGGGGCCACTGAAGCGGGGGACCATCCCCTTCGTGTAGGACCAAAATTGTGGTGGCATGTCACCGGAACATCCGTAGGGGTGCGTCCCAGACCGTCGCCAATTATCCATAGCGCAGTAATGGTGCGACGTCAAACACAACCTACCTAATTATCTACCTACCTACAAGCATGGATCATATTTTAATTTTCCCGTGTAAGAAAATTAATTTTCTAAAAGTTGTGAAAAAAAGTTGATATTTATTTTCTTTCTTTTTTACATACATGGTTTTGGGTCACGGAACCTGTAACGTAGTCTGTAAAGCGCCGAGCATGTAATTGGAAGATTGCCGATTCGATACTTCAGACGGCCAAAGACCGTCGTGTACACTAATCGTGGCTGTTGCACATAAAATCTGTCGTGAATGCAAAGTCCTCCATTTTCCCACCCACACTATACCTCTGGGGATCACCAAAGCGAGGGGGGGGATCACTTCCGGGAAGGATCAAAATTGTGATGGCATGTGACCGAAACATCACTAGGGGTGCGTCCCAGACCGTCGCCAATTACCCATAGCGCGGTACTGGTGCGACGTTAAATCGAACCTACCTACCTACCTACCTACGTAAAACCATGGGTCATATTTTAATTTTCCCGTGTAAAATGACTTCATGACAGAAGAACGTCACTCGAAGAAACTTTCTTCAAAATGGCAAATAGAGTACCTTCATAAACTTGTCGTTTTTAGTTAATACCTTCTATAATTAAAATGATAGAAATTTCTAAGCAGGTGAAAGGTCTTCCATGGAATATTCGGAACACATTGATACTTCTCATGACGCGAAGGACCCTGCCCTCAGCTGGAAGATGCTGTCGCAGACAAAAGAAAAAAAAATGACGCCAGTGACAGTAACTTTTTTTAAATATATAGAGATAGAGATAGAGATATTTTATGCATTTTTCCAAAGAATCAATTAAAACTGTTAAAAATAAATTAATTCAACAGAGTAATTCAATATTGTTGCATGTATTTATCGACACTATAAAGAACTTAATGTTGAAAAAATATATTGTGTAATTCCGTAAAACTAGAATACTAAAGTTTTTAGATCATCTGTTAAAAGATTTCATTTTACGAAATAAATCGTAAAACGTTTCACCACTGCGCTTAACGACTGGATGCTTTCAACTGCAACAGAAAAGTTTAGGATTTATCTTTTTCATAAAACTTGCTATGATTCATGGAAGTGAAGTTATTGTCTATTTCATTGGGAACATTGGAACTATTTTATTTATTTATTTATTTATTTTTAAATCTTTTATCTGTAATAAAATTCAGAAAATATAAGAAAGAGTTTTATTCCTAGATATTAAAAAATAGGAAAATTGAAAAAAAAAATATATATATATAATTTTTGAAAGGTATATATATATTTTTTAAAGTAAAACAAGATATTTAAATTAAAGAAATATATTTGTAAAGAATTTAGTTCTTTCTTTAGACATTTTAATATGAAATGATTTCTTTCTGTTGAAAATATGTCGAAATAAATTAGAATATTTCTAATTACTGAAACAATTACACAGTGATCTTATTTATCAAAATAAATCTGTTTAAATGTATTTCTTATTACTTTAACCATAGCCTCCTAAACTAGATGCCTGTCGCGTCGCTCGTAAACTTGGCAACTTTTCAAGCGTAGACAGCGCCACCTGGTACAGATTGAGCGACTTTTTTTTATTTAACAACCACCAATAATTTTTTAAAGTGCTATATGATATAATATAATCGACGTTTCTTCGATTCTATTCGCCTTTTATATATTCGCCTTTTATTAGGCTATATGCTGTAAACAGGCTACACTCTAAACAAAAATACAATAAACCAAATCATTTCTACTAATATTTTCAAGGAAAACATAAATAAAGAAAATAAGATTTTTTTTTTTTTTTTTTCATTTTCTACATACTGTTATATATCGCGTATAATACTGAAAACATTAATGGTTAGCTTATGTACAGATTTTAAGGAAATATAAATGTAAACAGTAAAAGTAATTGTCCATAAAAGAATTTAAATATTTAAAATATTTTAATAAGCTGTTGGAAATATTTAAAAATAAAATGGAGTTTATGAATACTAAAAGTATCATATCTAACCAGCAAACTAAGTATTTAAATTATAAACTAAAGCACTTACTACAGTGTAAGTGATATATGATGGACCAGGTTATTTAACCCTTTGCGGCGCAAGACAATTTGAAACATTTAAATTATACTGCCACCGGAATTCATGAACTAAATTAAACTAAAAGAAATTTTAAATTTTAAGGTTTGAAAAACCGGCCTTTTCTGATATGTTATAAACGTGAACTTTTGCTAAAATATTTCCAGGATGAATTTACAGCTGGATCTTAAATTTTGCGTCCTCGTGGCGAGGACACCGCGCGTTAAGGGGATATATCTTAAAATAAAATTGAAATTTAAAGTAAACTTACGTACAGTCGGGGGAAAAAAAACGCAACACCCGCTGTAATTTCGTTATTAATTGACGCAGGAACATATAATAGACATAATTCAACAGGAAATTAAAAGCACTTTCTGAATATGTTGTCAAATTTTGAATTAGGGGTCATCTACAAATTGAAATGAGCGCCAACTTTGATTTTTTTTTCAATAGCAACACCCAATTTTGACTTCACTTTTGAATTTCTGAGAGTCTGGCAGTGCGGAAAAGTATACTGTTTATATATTTTATCTTTAGTGTTTATAGAGTTATAAACAAAAATGTGTTAGGGGGTTATCTGTAAATGTAGAAAAATAAAATTAAGATCCTATAAGAATTAGACAAAATTTTTATGTTTCACACCGGAAATATTTCAGGAAAAAAATAATTATAAAAATTAATAAAACGTTTATTTTATTCCAGTTCTTTAATTAACTTGAATTGAAGTTTTAGATTTGTATATACTTCAGTATTTTTTTGATAATTTTAGGTCTATTAAAATACATTACACTTGCGATTAGTCCATACAATACCCTTTGAAAAAAGTGCAATATTTTTCAAGTAAAAGTGTCTATTATGACTGTACTGATCACCAATAAAGCTTAAATTTTCTTTCGTAGGTAGGTAACATAATATACGAAATGAAATAATATATACAATAACGCATAAACTAAATCTTTTCGGATAAATTATTGTAATGGTTCATGAAGTAAATATTAAACAATTTTAATCGCACTTACCAGTTTTGGGTCAGTTTAACTCTTTGGAACTGTACAATTGGTTTTATAATTTCTGTGAAAATATAATTTCTTAATTAACCGTTTCGCAACTGCTTACGTAGATTCACGCCATTTGAAAATCTCTAACTCTGTCAGTGGGCGTTTCTTTCGTAATTTGTGTGTTACATATTTCTTAAGTGTGTACCCAGTGTTCATATATTTGCAATAAAATATACTATGGATAGAAATATATTAATTAGAAAGAATGTAATTATAAAGTATATCCATTTGTAATATAATTGTGAATACAGAAAATTTCTTCTGAAATGTTTTATTTTGAGATTATAACGTCCGTAGGCGGGTCTTAGTGTCAAAAAGACAAAATCCTGCGGTCGCAAAAAGTGTTAAAACATATTTATAAAAGTTAAAATATGTTTTTAAAAATGTATAAAGTTAAAATATATTAATAAAATTTTAAAGACTAAAGTGTCCTTAAAATAATAACCCTTTCCCCTACAAAATAAATAAGTAAGTAAGTAAATAAAATAAAATAAAGCAATATATGAAGCAAAGGATTAAGCCCTTTTTATCTTTGATGGTAGTTAAGAAACGATTTTACAAGTCTGTTTTGCATTCCAATTCCATTCGTTTTATATATTTGACAATTTCACATTAAACCTATTTTTCTATTTAAACAGTAAACCCCCGCCTAATTAGTTAATTTTTTTTCTTCTAGTGTTCGTTTAAAAGGGTCTAAATTTATCCCCAATTATTCGATGAAGTAAATACCACTTGTGCATAGTTTTGTGAACATAAAATAAGGGGTGTAACAGGAATACTCAATGTCACATTTACTTTTCTTTTCTATATTGTTTTGTTTTGAAGAACGATGAAGGCGGGGCTTGTCTTCTTTAGAAAACAGGAATTCTTGATGCTATGTTAAAAAATCATCATTTTTGTTTCATTTCTTTGCGTTTGACGTTGTTGTTATATAATTTGACCCGTAAATAAAAAATAAAAATATTTTGTTTAATTTTCTTTGTTATTTTTTAAGATTTGATTCGTTATCTCATGCAAAGCTTTATAAGAGACGGCCCTAAACCCTTCCAAAAGAAAGATTTATTTATATCTCGAAAACTAATAACTGGAATGAGCTGCAAATATGCACACCCATATTTTTCAGCATTAGGATTCAGTTTATGTAAAAATTAATATAGGTCATAATTCATAATTTTTATGAATATGAATTTATTAATATTTTTCAGAATTAAAAATATTTTTTAGAATCAAAAGTAATGATGGATTATGTTTGGGTTTCTTCACTGTATCTCGTAAAAAAAAAAAATTATATCGATCAAGTTATTTTTTGTGAAGATATTAATAAAAGTTTGAAATATGAATTTAACATTAGCGCCTTCAAACTTTGAACGCTTATAACTCTGTGAAAAAATAAGTAAAATTTACAACCAATATACTTTTTCGCGTTATCGTGATCCCAGGAACTCAAATATAAAATAGAAATGGGGCATTACCATTGAAAAAATCAAAGTTGGTGCGTGTTTTAATATGTAGACAACCCCCAATTCAAAATTTCAATTCATTTTCTGAAACTACTTACAATTCCCCGCCGAATGATACCTATTACATTTTTCTACATCGATTAGCAACGAAGTGACGTTGAGTGTTGCGTTTTTTTTTTTTTTTTTTCCCGACTGTACACGTGAATTTTTCTGTGGTCTATTACACTCTACAATATCGGTTTCCTAACTCGCAGCCTAATTAGTCGGTGGTCTACAGACCGCTTTATATAAGTGATTTGTCACTAAATATAAATTATATATATATATTGAAATACCAAGTCTTTCGGTTTTTAAAATAAGTAATATTTCATGCATGAGTTACGACGTTATTGCACCTATAATTGAATAAAGCTTCAATTTAATCCTTTGTGGCGCAAGGTAATTTATCTAATTTAATTATACTGCCACCGGAATTCACGAACAAAATTAAAACGAAAGAAATTGACGACCTGTTTTAGTTAAAAAAGTAAAATTTTGCTACAATATCTCCGGGATGAGTTTTTGCAGTTGAAAATTGAATTAGGTGACGCTGTAGCATCATCGCCCCTGAAAAGGTTAATGTAAATTTATATATATCACAGAATATGAGAATTGCTTTGCAGTCTACCAGAATTGTGGAATATCGTTTTCTTATCTTGCATCTGGAGTATTGATTTACCATCTCGCAGTTTCATTAATAGGTGGTACTATACACCTCGTTATATAAAGGATTTGTCACTAACTATAAATTATATATATTGAAATGCCAAGTCTTACGGTTGTTAAAGTACGTTATATTTGATGGATCAGGACTGCCGTTATTGTACCTATCATAGAATATGGCTGGAATTTAATGCATATATATATAATATATTTTACATTATATGTGAATTGCTCTACAGGCTATTTAGAATGTGAAATATCGTTTTCCTATTTCGCATCTTCATTAATCTGCGCAAATCTGTCAATCCTGTGGAATATTTCACGCCACTATCCTCTTATTCTATGGCTTACTTAATCATAGAATTTTCATAATAATTTAAAATGAATATTTCTATAAAAATTACTGGCTAAAGTATCTATAGAGACACATTTTCTTTTGAGAAACTTACACCATTATATTAATGTAATAAACTTCGGTATTACGTATCCACGATTTATTTTGTGAAAAAGTGTTATATGAATAAAGAAGTGGAAGTGTTACGAAAAATAGGCAAGACAGTGACATTCCTCTGTCACACAAAAAACAGGCAAGTTAGCAAAGTTGTCAGTAGTTGTTCTGCAGACATTCTTCTTCTTCACCCCCCCCCATCTAAAGTACAATACTGATTTTAATTGTAATTATAAACATTACCTAATATGATGCATGCATCATACATGCTTATTGGAGGAAAGTTAATCACAATCATTCTCTTATAAATATGAGCCTTTTGAAATCTTTTTTATACAGAAATTGTCATTTACCGTATCCATTGTACAGTCAGAAAAAAAAAAGACACTCCCCATCTAATATTGCCGTAAATTATCATAGAAACATGTGGCCGGAACCGATCGATTTGTAATAACGTCTAGTATATAAAGGCATTGTTAGATTTTGCTTTGGAGTTGTCTACATATTAAAATTGGCGTAAACTTCGTTTTTTTCAAAGTAACCTCCATTTTTTATAATTTACTTAAATTATTCGGGTCGAATCATAGCCTCCTAAACTAGATGCCTTCCGCGTGGCTCAGAAACTTGGAAACAGTTCAAGCGGTAGGCAGCGCCACCTGGTACAGATTACTCGACTTTTTTATTCAACTGGCACCTATAATTTCAAGAAGTGATAAATTATATATATAATCGATATTTCTTCTATTCTATTCGCCTTTTATGTATGTAAAATCCCACTTTAAAAATTTTTGGTGGCTGTTGAATATAAAAAGTCGTGCAATCTGTACCAGGTGGCGCTGCCTACCGTCAAGTTTCCGAGCCACGCGGAAGGCATCTAGTACAGGAGGCTATGGTCGAATCATCGCGAAAAATGGTATAGTTTATATATTTCGCTCAATTTTTCATATAGTTATAAGCTGTTAAAATATGGGGATGCTAATATTAAATGAATGTGATAAACATTAATTCATATCTTTTACATAAATAATTATATTCAAATTCTGTTTTTTTTTTTTTTTTTTTTTTTTTTTTTATGCATTAGAATTAAGTGAAGCAAACATATCCCAATCATATTTTTGATGAAAAAACATTCTTTGACTTATGAAAATTATTAATAAATTCGTATTCAAAAAAATTAGGAATTATGACCTATATTAATTTTAACTGGAATAGAATAGGCATCATCCAAATATTGATTTTCTAATTTACAGCTGGTTCCCATCATTATTTTTTGAGTTACAGTGATATTTCATTTTTTATTGGTGTTACGGGGCCGTCACTTGTTATAATCTGTATCCTCTGTAAGTAAATATCAGTATATAATTTGAAGAAAAGCTATTTCAATTTATCATTATGTTATCGTTATTGATTTCTTAGCAACATTTCGATGTTTTTTATACATATTGACTTATTTTTGTAAAATTATCGCAATGCAGATTGCGACAGTATTCGAAAAAATTTGACAGAAAACAGGCCCGCCTCTATATCGCTTAAACAATATTAATATATATATATATATATATATATATATATATTGCATATTCGTATTTGACACTATACATGACGATGTCATGCATAAATCGCAATGGAATTTACTACATCGATTGTTGAAGACAAATGATTTAATTGTAAATATGTAAAATCATTTTTTTTTTTTTTTAATAATGAAATGTTTTAGCAAAATTCCCAACTTTTATAATTTATTCACGAGCATTTTTTTCGCCCCGCCTTCTTTTAGCACTAGAAATTTTGTAGATTATTTCTCTTTAATATGTAACAACGGTTAAATAAAAAGATAAAAATATATATATTTTTTTTAATTTCCGTTATGAAAAAGAGGCGGGGCTAAAAATGCTCGTGAAAAAATTATAAAAGTTGCGAACTCTGAGTTTTAAAAAAATGTGTAAAAGCGTGGCTTACGTTATGAGATAGGAACATATCCGATCCTAATATGTAAAGTCTTTCTTCTTAAATATTAAATATCTTTTTTCAGTTTTTCACTGCTAAAATTCTGTCTTGAACCTGTCTTTTTTTTTTTTTTTTTTTTTTTTTGTATTTACATAGTGTAGGGTTCGTACACCTCATGTTAAATGTCATGTTTAAGAAAACACTGTTAAGCGAGGTTTACTGTTTGAAACAGCAAAAAGCATCCGATAATCATTTTATTATTATTGATAATTATATTTAATGACCTTTATAAGGTATTTTTACCACGAATTTTCTGTTTTATTCTTGTTGTGACATTTTGTATTTGTTTACTGCACAGTTTGTAAGCTTTATTTTATTTAAATTTTGTCGCATGGTGTAACACAAATAAAATATTAATTTTTTACTAAATGTTTATTACACAGAATCAAAAAGGGGAAAATTGTATTATTTTTCTTTCTTTCTTTTCTTTTCTTTCTTTCTTTCTTTCTTTTTTTTTTTTTTTTTAATAAAATATATCATTGAAACAAAGCGCAGTATTATTATTTTTTCGATTTATTCTAATCACGGAGTAAAATTTACATTTACTATGGAAAATAATTTAAAACAAAGTAATATGCCTTATTACTTTTAAAATATAGATACTGATCTTATACTTTAAAAATTACAATTCAAGTACAGTAGACTACTGTGTAACGCAGTGGGTATTCGTTCTGGGCAATAGGAAATCGTGCTATGTGGGGCATACATCATCAGACCAATTTATGGGAGTTCAGTTCAATACTGGAAATTTTATTTTTATTTTTTATTTTTGTTTAGTTTTTTATTGTTTTTTAAGCAAGGTTTCAATGTTCATGAGACAAATTAACCTACTTTTATAAAATTAACGCATTTCAGATGGGAAATCTTGATGGCACTCCAAAAGAATAATAAATCCCACCTACGGCTTTTTCTAAAACAAAACTTTGCTTAAAAAATATTTTTCTTGTGAAAAAATTATAAAAGTTGCGAACTCTGAGTTTTAAAAAAATGTGTAAAAGCGTGGCTTACGTTATGAGATAGGAACATATCCGATCCTAATATGTAAAGTCTTTCTTCTTAAATATTAAATATCTTTTTTCAGTTTTTCACTGCTAAAATTCTGTCTTGAACCTGTCTTTTTTTTTTTTTTTTTTTTTTTTTTGTATTTACATAGTGTAGGGTTCGTACACCTCATGTTAAATGTCATGTTTAAGAAAACACTGTTAAGCGAGGTTTACTGTTTGAAACAGCAAAAAGCATCCGATAATCATTTTATTATTATTGATAATTATATTTAATGACCTTTATAAGGTATTTTTACCACGAATTTTCTGTTTTATTCTTGTTGTGACATTTTGTATTTGTTTACTGCACAGTTTGTAAGCTTTATTTTATTTAAATTTTGTCGCATGGTGTAACACAAATAAAATATTAATTTTTTACTAAATGTTTATTACACAGAATCAAAAAGGGGAAAATTGTATTATTTTTCTTTCTTTCTTTTCTTTTCTTTCTTTCTTTCTTTTTTTTTTTTTTTTTTTTAATAAAATATATCATTGAAACAAAGCGCAGTATTATTATTTTTTCGATTTATTCTAATCACGGAGTAAAATTTACATTTACTATGGAAAATAATTTAAAACAAAGTAATATGCCTCATTACTTTTTAAATATAGATACTGATCTTATACTTTAAAAATTAGAATTCAAGTACAGTAGACTACTGTGTAACGCAGTGGGTATTCGTTCTGGGCAATAGGAAATCGTGCTATGTGGGGCATACATCATCAGACCAATTTATGGAAGTTCAGTTCAATACTGGAAATTTTATTTTTATTTTTTATTTTTGTTTAGTTTTTTATTGTTTTTTAAGCAAGGTTTCAATGTTCATGAGACAAATTAACCTACTTTTATAAAATTAACGCATTTCAGATGGGAAATCTTGATGGCACTCCAAAAGAATAATAAATCCCACCTACGGCTTTTTCTAAAACAAAACTTTGCTTAAAAAATATTTTTCTTGTTTCCTTAACTTTATTTTGTTTGACTGTTTATGGAACTCCAGCATATATAAACGAATGAAATTTACTGTTTCGACAAATTTTGAGTTATTTAATTACGAATTTGTTAAATAATTTAGTGTTTTAGACAAACGTGTAAAGCGTGACTTATTACTCAAAACAGGAACGCTTTTGAACAGTAGCTCCGTTTTATTGAATATTAAACATCCTTTATCAAATTTTTGCTTAAATCTTGTTATCTATATTTTTTATATATTGTATATTGTAGGTTTGTACTCCTGAAATTAAATGTAGAAACACATTAATACGATGCCTACAGTATAAAATAAAAGCATACCCAAGATAAGTATATATTAGTTATATATTAATAGCAGTAAAATGTATATATTAGAATATATATATATATATATATATATATATAAATTAGCTATATATTAATAGCAGTAAAATACATATATATATATTTTACTGCTATTATTTTTTTTATTATCATTATTATTTTTCTAGCTATCGACATTTTTTTAACTGAATATTGTAAACAGAGCTATTACCCTAATCGAGCGAATTGTTAGTACCGCCCCTTTTCCTACACCACTTAATTTTTTGTGTATTTTTCTTCTTAACCCATCGTAGATACATTTGAAGAGAATTGCTCTAAAAATTAAGTGGTGTAGAAAATGGGGCGGTACTAAAAGTTTGCCGAATTAGGTTGGTAGGTCTGTGTAAGGTTCATATGACTCAAATTATTTCAGAGGTCGCACTCTCTGCCCTTTTTTCAGGACATACCCAGAGGTAAGACATTTTTGCATTTTATTCCACCACTAACTTCTTGAAGAAATACTTCTAGTACAGCCAGCCAAAAAAAAAAAAAAAAAAACGCCCCCCCCCACCACCTAATTTCGCCGTAAATTATCGTAGAAACATTTGACGGGTACCGATCGATTTGTAATAACGACTAGTTTATAACGGTATAGTTACATTTTGCCTAGGGGGTCGTCTACATATGAAAACTGGCATTAACTTCATTTTCTTCAATAGCAACCCCTATTTTTGACTTCATATTCAGATTTCTGAGATCAAGGTGGTTCGGAAAACATTTATATACTTTAAATCATTTCTAAATAGAGTTACACGTGAAAACGTATTAGGGGTCCGTCTATACATTTAGAAAACATAAATTATGATCTACCACCCAGTATACATTATTCATTAAGTTTCACACCGGAAAAAAATTTCAGGAATGTTAATTATAAAATAAAAAATGACTAGAATCCTCTGACTTAGTTTATGAATTAAAAGATTTTTATTGGTTTCTATTGATTAAACATCAAATAGTTCACTTCATACGAAGAAAATTAAATAGCTTGAATAGATATTAAAATATCTATCAAAAGAAAAAAAAAAAAGGGTAAATGGTTTTAAATTTGTTTGAAAATTCAAAATTATTTTAACGCAAGCTGCCGTATAATTGTCTGAAATGGTGGCACTTAACCTGGTTAACACGGCCGTTTCACAGTGACAATGGGAGTTTGTTCTAAAACTGCAGTACATTCATTTTCTTTAATTTAATTGACTTTTTAAAAATATTAAAACAGATTTTTTTATTTTTATTTATTTATTTTTTTAATTAATTTTTTTTTTCATGACATTATTAAAAACTTTTACATAAATCTCCACGATATTCTTTTGCTTTTATATTTTATAATGTGTAACAAATTAATATGCAAAATAATAAATCCTACTACTTAATGGGTTGTTCTAAAATTCTACTCTTAACACAGATACCGAAGTGGACGGTGGATGTAGAAAGGCTCACTACCCTTAATCTAAATCTTCAGTTGAAAAGGTCAAAATGTTACATTACTCTATTAAAAAAAAGGGGGGGGGAAAGAAAGAAAATAATAATAAAAGAAAATAAATAAAAGAAAAATAAATAAATAAATAATCTGAACAATAAACTATGGGAAAAGCAGCAGGGAAGCCATCGTCTCCGTGAACGATAAAAATTACGCTGGCGTGTCTCCGGACCATCGTAGGGGTGCGTCCCAGACCGTCGCCAATTATCCATAGCGCAGTACTAGTGCGACATTAAACCCAACCTACCTACCTACCAATATATTGTGGTGTTAACTGGCGTATAAGTGACCGATTACGCATGTATTTCAGTGTGGAATGGCTTTCTTAGTAGGAAAAATCTGTTTGGACTTTCACAAATATATATGATTTTAAGTTTATTTAAATTTGCTTTGGAAGAAGATGATGACTCCTCATTTAAATGCTAATGCTGAAGTTCACATGTGGATAGCGGTAAAAAGTAAAAATCTATGTTAAAGTAAGATAAATTTTTCTTAAAAGAAAAAAAAAAAAAAAAAAAAAAAAAGAGGAATAACAGTGGGCTAAAAATACCCCGGAATAAATTAAAATGTTGTTTTTTCTGGTTTTAGTCAGGTGATATCACTTGTGCTAAACAGCTGGATCCGCCCTCTCTTAAGCTCAGGTTCAGCTCATCTTTAAAATATTGTTTTTAATATCTGCCACACCAAAATGTTCAAAACACAAATGCCAATTTTCATATATTTTGAAATCTTCCCGTTTCAACTTTAAATGCATTTAGATTAATTTATTTTATTTTGAATTTTTAAATTTAGACGATTAAAGTCTTTTAAATGAAATTTCTGGATTCTGTAAGATCAATATCTATATATTTGAAAAAAAAATAAGACTATTCCTTTGTTTTAAATTTTTATTCCATAATAACTGTGACTTTGATTTCGTGATTAGGAAATTGAAAATAAATACTATTGAGCTATGTTCCAATAATAGATCTTATAAACTTAAAAAAAAAAAAAAAAAAAAAAAAAAAAAAAAAGCAATGTTTCACTATATTGATTCTGCATTAAAAAACTTTTAATAGAAATTTGATATTTTATTATGTTACATTATGGGATAAATTTTAAATAACACAAAGCTTACAAATGGTACAGTAACCAAACGCAAATATGTCACAATAAAATTTAAAAATAAAATTCATGGTAAAAAATCTTTTTAAAATTATTAAATATTCATACTACTAATAATAAAACGATTGTCGAATGCATAACTGCTGTTTCATGCAATCAGTTTCGCTGTACCGTGTTTTCTAAACCATGATATTTAACTAGAGGTGTACGTACTCTTGAATATTGAAATGCGAAAAAAGTTGTAACAGGGTTAAAATAGAATTTTAGCAGCGAGAAACTAGAAAAATATATTTAATACTTATGAAGAAAGACTTAACATATTAGGATCGGATATATTCCTCTCTTGTACTGTAAGCCACGCCTTTTCACAAATTTTCGAAAACTTTATAATATAAAACAAAGTAATTTTGCATGTTTGTAATTAAATCATTTAAGTTTTGTATTCAATAATCGATGTAGTAAATACCATTGTGATTTACGCATACCAGCGTCACATATAGAGTCAAATAGGAATATGCAAATTAGTCTTTTTTTTTTTTAATAGTGTTTCAGCGAATCAGAGGCGGGGCTTCTTTTTTTTTTAAATTCTTTCACAATTCCTCGCCTACATTGTGATAACTTTACAAAAATATGCCAATTTGTATAATAAACATCGAAATATTGCTTAGGAAACAATAAAAATAACATAAAGGTAAATTAAAATAGTTTTTCGTCAATTGATATACAAAGATTTACTTATAGAGGATACAGATTATAACAAGTGACGGCCCCCTAACAGAAATAAAAAGTGATATATCACTGTAACTCAAAAAATAATGTTAGGAACAAGCTGTAAATTTGGAAACCCATGTTTTTGATGATGTCCGTTCTATTCGTGCAAAAATTAACATATGTCATAATTCATAATTTTTTCAAATATGAATTTATTAATAATTTTCATAATTCAAAAAATGTTTTTTTAGCAAAAATTTGCATGGAATATGTTTGGGTCACTTCATTCCAACGAATTAAAAAAACAGAATTTAAATATCATAATTATTTCGGAAGATATGATTTAATGTTTGTCACATTCATTTAACATTAGCATCCCTAAACTTTGACAGCTTATAACTCTATGAAAAATTGAGCGAAATATATAAAATATACCATTTTCCGTGATGATTTGATGCAATTAATTCAAATAAATTATAGAAAAGGGGGTTTACCATTGAAAAAAATGAAGTTGATGTCAGTTTTAATATGTAGACGACCCCCTAAGTAAAATCTAACTATAACATTAAAAACTACACGTTATTACAAACTGATCGGTACCAGTCATTGTTTCTACGATAATTTACGGCGAAATTAGGTAGGGGGTGGCGTTTTTTTTTATAGCTGACTGTATATTTACAGTAATGAGCCATGATTGTACAGAGTAGATATTATTTTAGAAAAATACTGGTGGCAATAAATTTCACAATTTCACATTCAACAGAGTGTCCTGAAAAAAAAAAAGGAGAGTACGACCCCTGAGTTTTTTAAATTTTAATGTATGAAATGGCGTAAAAAACTATTTCATTTTTAATAAAAATAATATTTTTAATTCATAAACTATATTTACGAATTCAAGGGGAAAAAATATAAGTCATTTACGCCTTAAAAGGAAATAAAAATTGAAATAAAAATTTATACGTGTGAAAATATTAAACTTATCTTACGCGTTATACAGGATTGATTTTCGCGCTGTATGCGTAATAGTATAGATCCAAATGTTTTAATTTATTCCGGAGCATTTTTATCTCCGCCTCTATTTCGCCCCACTTTATTTTTACAATTTTTTTTTTTTTACTGATATATAACTACCATAAAATAAGAAATTTCTCTTTAAAAAAAAAGCATGGAATAAGGCCGGGGCTAAAAATACTTTGTAATAGTATAAGCTTATTGGTCGTGCTTTGTGTAGCACGTTATACAAGAGCCAACTTTAGTTATTTTGTACATTTAGAAGCGCACACAGCACGTTCAGAAATTATCTTCGTTTTATTTTATACCAACCAGTTATTTCTGTACCTTTTTCTGGTATAAACATACCCTCCAACATAGTAATTAATATTAGTTACCGTGGTTGCCCTAAATTTCCTGAAATCCGCAATAAATCCGTCATTACCAAAAATATCCGTCCTATCAATCAATATCCCACCGTCCAATCCGAAATTCCCTTCGCGGCTGTAGCCACGCCCTCTCATCTAAAACAAGGTACATCAAGTCCCTTAGCCGAACTCAATGAAATTCTAAACGCTATCGCTTCGGAATTCCAAGTTAATTCCTTTGTCGAACTTCTCAATAAACTCAAATTAGCCAAAAGGAAAATGCAAAACACAAATAATTTACTAGAAAAACTAAATATTCTCCAGGAAACCTTCGGTGAACTGAACACTTCTCTCCCTTAGGGAGTCGGGTGCTCTTTAAACTTGCAATGACCTACTCTCTTCTCCTGTATCACTTTTCTACTTCCCGTCCGAATGGCGTCTATGAACAGTTTTTTTTTTTTTTTATGTCAGGTAAATTTATTTCTTCTGTTTCCATTTCTCTGGCCCGCTGAGGAGTGGGGTCATCATTGGACCCCGGGTACTCAGCACTCAGCCCTCCTCGAAGGTTAATTAATATTCCGCAGTATTGTTCTCTCTGCCTTCTTTTTCACACCAGTATATTTTTTGAGTATTTTTCTTCTTATTTAATCGCAATTGCATTTGGGGAATATTGCTCTAGAAATGTGTTGGTGGGAGAAAAAAGGGCGGGACTAACAATACAACGGACTTTTAATTAGGATGTTGGAGGGTATGGGTATGAATCTTAATGAATAATATCCATGCTGTGGTAGATCCTAATTTATTTTATTCTAAATGTATAGCTTTGCCCTTAATATATTTGCTCTTGTAAATCCATCAAGAATTGGGGTAAAGTATATAAATAGGACTTTTTCTGAACCATCTTGATCTCAGAAATTTGAATATGAGGTCAAAAATAGGGATTGCCATTGAAAAAATGTTGATATCTGTTTTAATATGTAGATGACCACTTAACAAAAATCTAACTATACCATTATAAAGTAGACGCACTAGTCGCTTACTTATAGGACGATTTGTGTCGAAGTTCGTTTGGGTGGTGGCCTTTTTTTTTTTTTTTTTTTTTTTTTTTTTTTTTTTGCTGGCTGATTAAGGGCACTGCCTCGTAGTACAAAACTTACCCCGCCTTTAACCTAGTGTGACATTTTTTGTCCAATTAGGAACGTTAACTATTTCGGCGGTCAATATGAGAGTAAATGATAATCACAGAGGCGGGGTTATTTTCGTCCCCCCAAAAGTAGTCAATTATAGAAAAGGGTGGTCAAGACACTCCCTCACTACTGATTTGTCTTTTGATAAAAAGACAGCGCGTTATTGAACGAACCTCAATATTATGTAATGAATGCATTTGTAAAAACACATGTATACATGCATATATGTATAGTATTGATTCATATATATATATATATATATATAGTATTACAGGTTATTATTATTACCAGGGCCAGATTATGGCACGGGCACACGGGGCACTGGCCCAGGGCCTCCAAATTTAAGGGGCCTCATTTCCAAAAACTGAGAATTAATAGTATAATTTTTTTTTCATTATATGTCTATTAAAAATAAAAATTGATTAAATTTTTATATTTTACTAGAGAGCATAAACAATTATTAAATTTTGTGACTAATTTCCTAAACATTGGCTGATCAATGTACTTCAGTTTTTCATTTGTCTTGAACATAAAACTAATGATTTTGTTATAGGTTGCTAAAAAAATGAGGAAATAGAAGGTGTAGTTGAAGGAAAAATTTTAAAAATGCACTTTATTTATTTATTTATTTTTGTTTTTGAGAACTGGTCCTTTTGGTGAAATCTTTAGAGTAGGGTAAGGGGGCCTCCAACTAGCATCAGTGCCCCGGGTCTCCAAAAATCATAGTTGGGCCCTGATTATTATTACTACTACTACTACTAGTAATTAGGGTGCCTATATTACTTATCGAGGCACCTTAGTAGTAGTAAGACAGGTCGAACAATTTCTTTCAGATAGCGATTTTGTCTTCGTTACCAATTTTTATCTATTACCTTGAATGGACGTTCAAAACTTTTTTATTTTGTCATCTAAATATAAAGAGCTAAACGATTGTAACTGTATCTATACGGATTTTTAGTCCGGATTATATCAAAAATTGGTACACTTATGTATTAAAACGAAATCTAGGTAATTCTGTATTTTTGTGTTCAATCGAATAATTGGTTCAAAAGTAATAAAAATCCTACTTAAACTTAGAAAATTATTTTTAAAAAATATGTAAAGAAAGAAATTAATGCCAAAAATATATGCGTAATTATACTTATTTTTATGTCGGAAAAAAAAAGTGAAATTATTATTACTACATTATTAATTAAAATAAAATTTAGAAAATTCGTTCTAATTAAATGGAATAGCTACAGTATAGAACGGTAAATCTAGCTAATGCCGTATTTTTTAGTTCAACCGGATAATTGATTCAAAAGGTCATAAAAAAACCCACTTTAAAATTATAAAAAAGAAAAAAAGAAGTTGATGCCAAAAATGAATATCTAAGTAAATATATTTTTCTTTGTGTCAAAAAATAAAATAAAAATAAATAAATAACGAACGTGCAATTATTATTATTTTTAAATAATTAAAATGAATGTCAGAAATATTGTACTAAAGAAACTGGACAGCCTCAGTATAGAATGATACATTTATTATTATTATTATTATTATTATTATTATTGTTATAAATTGAAAAAAATAAAAGCAAACTTGCATGCATTTATTATGATTAGTTAGCTGAGAAATTCTATTTAAAATATTTATAATTAACATTTTTTAAATTACTGCAAATAAAGTTTCTAAAATAGTGATGTCAATTTCTAATAAATTAAAATAAATGGAAAAAGATTAAACTTAGTTAAAGAAAAAAAAAAAAAAAAAAGAAAAAAAAAAAAATGAAAATGAAAATGAAAATTTCTAAAAATAAAGAAATTTTGTAACATAAGTTTAACTATTAAAAAATTATTAAAAGTATAAAGACTATGCACAGAATGATTTTATTATTCATGATCTGTAATTTGCATAACTTCAAAACTACTCCATAAAAATTAAAAAAGTTAATATCTACAAGGAGGGATTTAAAAAATTATATATATATTTGGAAATTGTTCAATTTAATCATTTAAAAATAAGGACGAAACGAATAGCGATTTTGCCGAATGCCGCATATCGGTATCCACCTGACACCAGTGTTTCAGATATATCCGGCAAATATTACTCTCTGTTAAATCCCTACGTTTAAATTTTAAAATTGGTGATTTTTGAAAAGAAAAATGAAAGTATCTAAGCAAGCGCTTTTTTTGTTTGTTTGTTTTTTGTCCTGCTCATAATTAAAGAGTAAAATAAAAAACAAGTAACAGTTGAGGAAAAACATAAAAGACTTAAAAATTGACCTTTATATATATTCAAATATATTTCTTTTTTATATCGAATAAAAACTGAATGTACACACATTTTCTTTTAAATAATTAAATTTGAGAAAAATCGGGCTAAAAAAATTGATTCAGTTTAGAACTCCTTGACGAATTTTGAAATTTGACACCGTCGTAGCTCCGATGTTTCTAGCCAAGATCTTTACTTACGCAATTGCGATAACAATTTAATTCATCGCCAAAATGACAACAACAGTTTAAAAGCTGCCAAGGGGCTCCTATGCTAAACTGATCGGACCAGTTTTAAATTATTTTTTAGAATATTGGTATACTAACCCTATTAAATTTGAAAATTTTGGGAGTTATTCGAAATTAAAATTTTTTTTAACCTAATGTCGTAGCCTCAACATTTTGCTTTGTAAAGCTTGTATCAAGAATGAATAAGCGTAAAGAAGTCGGATAAATTCTAAAATATTATTTATGATACTTGCATGAACTATATGAAATTTGAAAATTCTACTTTAAAATTGCATGAGTTAAATGAAATGTAATATTTTTTAACATGACAGCATAGGGCAAAATTTTCCTTTGTAAAGATTATCTCAAGAATGAAGCAGTGTATAAGAATGTAATAGTAGAATGTAGGATTGCATTTAAAATATTATTTATCATAATGGCATTGACCGTATAGTTATTTCAAAATTCTACTTTGAAAACTTCCTGAGTTATTTGAAATTTATTTATTACTTTCTTCTATATTCAATAGAAGAGGGTATCGGATTCGTAAAAATTTTCGACCTCGGGTTTTTGATGGATTTACACGTTTTGAGAGATGTAGAACACGATTGGACCATTTTTAGAAAATGTCTATCTGTCTGTCTGCGTGTGTGTGTGAGAGAAAATTTTGTGGCAACTCTATCTCAGGAACTGCTGCAAAGAATTTCATACAAATTGGTATGTAGTTGCACCTTGATATAAATTAGTGCCTATCAACTTTTGGTAAAAATTGTCTTACAGGTTGCGTTGCCATCCCGCTTTTTCTAAATTTTTAACATGGTGGTATAGGACAAAATTTTGTATAAATGTGCATAAGGAAATTATTTTTTAATAAACATTATGAAATTTACAAGAATCATTTATAATAGAGATAGTCAACTGGGAAAAAAGTTTTGTATGTGCACGAGCCTCGCCTCCCCCCCTTGATGGGAGTAAATTTTCATGATGGGTATCTTTCAAAAGAGCTCGCCAATACCTTTAAAACGAATGGTTGAACCATAAATGTGTCTGTCTGTACGTTAGTTAGTAAACTAATATATTCTGAAGAAGGAATCATTATAAAGTCGTCGGACCAGTTTTAAAATATTTTTTGGGATACTGGCATAAATTCTATTGAGTTTTAAAATTCTTTCTCGAAATTTAGGGAATTATTTGATATTTAATTTTTTTTTTTTTTTTTTTTAACATAGGGGCATAGGTCTACATCTTGTTTTATAAATATTGTATAAAAAACGAGCAAGCGCAAATAAGTCAGATGAATTCTAAAATGTTATTTATTATAATGGCACGAACTATATGGATTTTGAAATTTTTACTTTAAAATTTCACAAGTTAAATGATATATATATATATATATATATATATATATATATAACCGTAGCATTCAGTAGTAATATAAAATTTATTAAATTTTATTAGTAATTCAAACAGTTAATACCATCAATATCAAAGTCTACCCAAATGAAAAATGAAATAAAGTTAAAGCAAAATGAAATAAAACAAATTGGAATTAGATAACAGCATATTTGTATTCTAACTTTTTCAAGGGCCTGGTAGAATACAAAACATTCAAAGTGAATTTTTTCTGTCGCAAAGATAGCAACAGCTAAATATCTCTTTGTGCCAAGGCCCGAAACATTCACAGCATCCAAAACAAGGTAGAAAAAATATATATATTAACATGACAGCATAGGGCAAATTTTCGCTTTCTAAAGATTATCTCACGAATGAGTCAGTGTACAGAACTAGAATTGTATTAAAAATATTATTTCTGATAATGACATTGGAAAAGATGGTCAATATACTTGAAAAAAAAAAAAAAAAAGCATATTACATGCATTATACAAATACTCACCCATTTTGCCCAAACTATGCTGTATAGAAATATTTTTCAGTATTTTAGGAAATATACAATACGCAACATAGGCCTAATTCAAAAGAATATTCAGTATATATATTTATATATTTATATAATTTTTTAATATACACAAGGTAATCAGATTATTAGATATATATTTTTATACAATATATATATTTATTATTTATATATTTTTTTAATATACACAAGGTAATCAGATTATTAGATATATATATATATATATATATATTTTTTTTTTTGGAGGGGGAGTGGGGGACATTAAAAAAAAAAAATAAATAAATAAATAAAAAAAATACGAGACAAAATGGCTTGGAATTATTTCACACATGCAAAGAAGATTTAAAAACGCATTTTTTCTCGATTCAGTCCAAGGTGCAATTAGGGGACCAACCACAAATTATAGAAAAGCGAACATACTTTGGATCACTCTGCATCATAAAAAGCTACAAATGACTTGTAACTTTAATACATTGCACAATTGTACATGTAACGTAACAATATTCGGATGTTTTGGTGCGTGAATTGCATTTTTTTTTTTTTTTTTTTTTTTTTTTTTTTTAATTACTTTTTTTTTTTTTTTTTTTTTTTTGACAATTTTTTGCGTGTAACTAGAACAAATTCCCATAAAATTTCACAAACCTTGCCGAAAACTGACAAAACATTACAAATGCATAATTCTAAAACATAAAATTAACATTTGTAATATTCGTTGAGATATGAGCAATTTTAGTAAATATTATATTACGCATGTGCGAAAAATAGAAAACTTTTTTTTGCACAGGTTGACAGCTAGACATATTGAGCACGTTTTGTCAAAATCTCATTTGAATAGAGTAAAAATTAAGCAAATTGTCGGCAGATGAATGAGCAAGAGTTTAGGTATTTTCCAGACTTGAAATTTCATAATGGGTTTTACACATGCTATGTATTTAATTTGAAGATCAAATTTCCATCTCTAAACATTATTGTTGAAAGTACATAATTTTAGAACAAAGATTTTCTGTATTTATGTACAAATGTTTTTATCTAACACTCAAATTCCGTAACGGTTTCAAATGTTTTTCAAAAAGAGAAAGTCATATGTTCAAACTTTTGACTAGTCTCTGTAATAAACAAATACATAAAATAATTAAATAACTTTTTTACGAAGTTCAATATAAAATAAACATGTAAAATGAGGAGGAAGAGGGGACAGGAATTGATTGATTAGAAATCGTGTCTAAAAAGAAAAACTGTAGAAAATTACACAGCAATTACACCATAAGCAATTACACCACTGGAAAATGAAAGCAGTACTTTTCAAAAGAAAACTGAAGTATATGAATACGATTGGTACCTTTGCAAACATACACTATCTACCAATAAGTATTTGGACACTTTCGAATTCAGGCGTTTTGTCAAAAAACTAAAAAAAATTCTTTATTAGTCTTCTTGAAACTTTAGCAGTGTAGAAAACATGTTATATCTCATGTATATCAGTAAAAGTTGCGTCCTGAAGAGGAAAAGGGGACAAGTAAAAAATTAAACAACAGACAAAATATTTTCAACCACACTTTAAAATAATGCTTTAAATGCGCACGTGATTAAGAAGATTTTTCTCATTATCTGTATAAATTTTTATGAGGCTACCACATATATTCATGGAGATATAACGGGAAAAAAAAAACTTCTTTTACTTCCATTACTCGTTTACCGTAGGTAATGGAAGTACTGTATTCGGTACGAAAATTCGATATCGAGATTTCACCTGATTTACATGTTTTGAGGTCTCCTGAGTCTAAAAAAAGTGCTTTTTGGCAACTGGTCAGTGTGTGTGTGGGGGGGGGGGGGGGAAGGGAATCTTCTGACTGTCATATCTCCAAAACTAATAAAGATGAAGCTACGAAACTTCAGAAATAAAGCAGAACTAGTGTACAGATGAATTTTCCAAATTTTGAAGAAAATTGGAAAACCGGAAGGGAGATTTGTGAAACCGGAAGTGGGGACGTAAATCTGAATCTCAAAAACGGCTCTAACGACTTTCTTTAAAACTGTTGCATAAACCCATTTTGAATATCCTTTCTCGTGCTTTACGTGGTCATTACAGGAAAATTAATAGTCACCCTGATCAGGTAGATCTGCTTTTGATCTCGAAAATTGGTGTATCATTAAAAAAAAAAAAGCTATTATTATTATTATCCCCCCCCATTTGGTATGTAAACTCTATTTTATGTCGTTACGTTTTCACGCGTTTACGGCAAACGTGTATCAACTTTCTCTTACTGGAAAATTTTTTGTTGTCTATTTCATTAGCTCAATTCTATGTCTTCTGATCACATTATCTCAAAAATGTCCAAATAATACGTGTAATAGTGGGTAAGGGAAGTCATGTAGTTGTTTCACACCAGATTTTGTTTTCACAGGTTTCAAGCATTACTTTTTACAGGGTGATCCCAAACAGTTTCACTTTTCTTTAATTTTTTACTGGTCCTCCTGTCACTTTCGGCAAAAACTTTAACTAAAATATGTGGAGTATAGCATGTTCATCACATTCCTGAAATTTCAAGATGGTTTATCTAGAACTTTTTGAGATATTAAAAAAAACACCTGAAATCAAAAATGTCCGGTCATTTATGGAAAGGAAGAGTACCTCTCAAAATCCCCCTATATATACATACTATGTAGATATTAGTCTTATTTTATTTATCTACAGTTGTTATTTTTTTAGCTCTCTGCTGTATGAATACGAGTATCATGTGTCTTATTATATATATATATATATATATATATATATATATAATCACACAGAGAAAAATTATTCTGAACTATTTCGCGCTATATTTGAACAATTAAACTTGAAGTATTTTGTTCTTTACCGATTTCTGTAAAAATTGTAAAGTATATAAAAGATACATATAGATCTCGCCGCGCTTGAAATGATGCTGCCCCAGTTGTTCTAAATTTCTCACTGCAATCATTTAAAAAAATACATATTTATTTATTTATTTATTTATTTATTTATTTATTAAGATTTGTTTTTGTACCATTTTATAACTTTTTTTTTTTTTTTCCATTATTATTAAACAAAATGTAAATAAAATTTTCTTACTAGTATTCTAATTAAATAACAAACTCAACACGTTTTGAAAGAAATGAAATATTCATCCGGAAATAAAAAAGACATGTTACCCAAATGAAATTCCTCTCTGTCTCATGTTTTCTTCAACCTTGGTAGCACGCTCTGAAGAAAAAAAATAAAAAAAGATTCTTTTCTTTTGATACGTCATCAGTGTTGACCCCCAACTGAAAGTTTATTTTTGTTGGATGTTTTTAAAATATACATAAGCGGTTTTACTTGTAGTATATGAGACATAGTTATCTAGGTGGAGAAGATGTTGAAGTTATAAATTGTATTTTCTATTTCTCTAGCACACTCCCCCCCCTCCCTCCCCTCCGTCAGTATATGGCCTTCTTCTTTCAGTTTATAAAGAATTATTTAAACTTTACTCTTTCAGTAAGATGTCAAAATTGGGTGTTCGTGAGTCGAAGCTGGAAATTTTATTTTTATTTTCTCCTTTATGTCTTGAAAAGTGACAGATAATGAAAAACACTCATTTAAAACTAGTATGTTGTGGCTAGCAAAAAAACTTTCTTCTGTATTTTCCTATAGAAATTTATGCAATACAAATTATTTATTATTATTATTATTTACATTTTGAATGCTGACTTTTTTTCATCTTAGAGACGTATTACACGAAATGGCCAACGTGAGTAAATTTTTACCGTGCAGATAGCGTACATCCTGTTCTCGGGAACATTTTCAATAAAGCAGCGCCTGTCGGCTGATATGCACCCAAATTGACTCAGCATTTTAAATCTCTGCCTTTTTACATATCAAATTTAGTTCGACTATACGCAACAGAACCAGAGATAGAGACTTCTGTAAACTGCGGAAATCGTAGTATAACAGTGTCACCTATTGAGGGACTGGCATCAAAAGTTGATAGACATTAAGTTATTTTAAGGTGAATCTACATATACATATATATGTAAATCTGTGCATTAGTTCCTGAGATAAAGCTTTCCCTAAAATATCAGAAATAGCTTTATAGTACTGTTGAACTATTGACACCAAATGTAATAAGCATTAACTCATGTCAAAGTGCATCGACATATGCACTTACATCAAATTTTACGCAGTAGTAATTAAATCTGCTATAAAAATCTTGCCCCTTGTTATTGAACTCGACTAAATCCCATCTTATCCCTTCTATTGCTAATTGTCCCAGATTTTATGCTTTACCAAAACTTCACAAACCCAATATTCCATTTCGTCCAATAGTCTCTAATATCGGTACTGCCTCCTATAATCTAGCTAAATTTCTCACCACAATTTTTGCTCCACTTCTTGCTGCTAATAGTTATAGTGTTAAGAATTCCATAAATTTTGCAAAAAATATTCAAAACTGCCCTCACACTAATCTCACTATGGTTTCTTTTGATGTAAAATCTCTTTTCACTAATGTTCCAACAAGTGGCGCCCTCTGCTGTCTCGAAAATAGATTAAATGAGTTTCATTTCACCTTTTTCGAAATACAAGAATTAATTTCTCTTACCCGCATTTGTTTATCACAAACCACTTTTTCTTTCCAAAATAAATTCTATCGTCAGTCTGAAGGTTTAGCCATGGGTTCACCTCTCTCCCCAATTCTCGCAGACATTTACATGCACTATTTCGAAAGCAAGCTTTTTAAGAAAATATCTTTTCCTTTTTGGACCCGTTACGTTGACGAGACCTTCACGCTTATCGACATATCTCATCACAATATTGACCATGTCTTAGAAACCTTAAATTCAATTGACAGTAATATCCAGTTTACATATGAAATAGAAAATAATGGCTCCCTTCCATTTCTTGATACCCTCGTCTCTCGCACTGCAAATGGATTTTCAACCACTGTCTATCGTAAAAATTTTACAGTCTCCCTTCCTCCCCATGCGCGTTCATGTCACCCACCTAACCAAAAAATGGCTGTTTTCTATACTTTTGTAAACCGTGCCCTCAATATTTGTTCAAATCCTATTTTATTGAAATCTGAAATTAAATACCTGAAAGCCATCGCAATTGACAGAGGTTATGACCCTTCCATTATAGACAAAGCTATCCAAAAATTACAACTCCCTCGTATTTCGTCTACTAAATCAGTCACATCTAATATCAGTATTGTTTTACCCTATTTTTCTAAAATTCTCAAAGAATATGATTTTAAAATAATATTTTCGCCTTCCAATAAACTTACCTTTTCTCAGTTAAAAGATCCTATTGATATGCATAATTCTTGTGGCATTTATAGTATTTCCTGTCAGTGTGGTTTATCATATATTGGCCAAACTAAACGCAGTCTTAAATTTCGTCTAAAAGAACATATGAATTACGTCCGCAAACAAGAAACCAATAAATCGGCTATTTCTAAACATTGCTGGGAGGAAAATCATAATTTTAAATTTAATTCAGCTAAAATAATTTGCAGACCTAAATCCATTCATGAACTCGATTTCTTTGAAGCTTTTCATATTTATAAAAATTTTAAAAACCTTGTAAATTGTGATTTCGCTGTTCCCTATTTGTCTGATTGTTGGAAATTTTACATTCAGTCCACATTTCCTTAATTTTTCTACTGTTTACACAGCTACACATTCCTTAATTCCTATTGGCCACACTCCCCACCTCTTCCGTAATCCTATTGGTTGAACTAAATCCGGTCCCTCTCCTATATATAAGAGCACTTCTCCAGATTCAGAATTCTTTTTGCACTGAAGACGGTACGCTTTAGGCTACCGAAACAGCTGTATGCACCTCAATAATTTTTCTTTGGCGTTTCTGACGTAGTAGTTTATTCCTGTTTTAATTTTAAGTGCACTTTTAATTTTAATAAAAGATTTAAATTCTATATAAATGTAGGTGCAGTACAGAAACGTGTGGTTTGGGGGCGGTAGCCCTCCTCATACTGAATTAATTATCATATAAAACTCTTCCGTAACCTAATTTGAATTGTTTTAACATAGGCATACATGACAGAACTCGTTATGTTACCCCTTAATCTCCAACCTTTATTTATAGTAATAAATTTCAGGGTAAGAGAATGTCGTGTGAGTGACACACCATATTATTTTTCTTCATTTTAGAAGTTCATGGCTGTTAAGATTATCTTCTGAAATTTGTTTTATATTATAAAATTTCTATTACATGCTTCGTACAGCAGAGCCTTGTTTTTCAAGTACTGCTTTGAAAGCATTTTTATAAAATATATTTCTTTTTAAATTTAAGGCTTATTGAAATTTCTTAACGAATAATACTGGTGCCAAAAGTACAAAAAAAAAAAAAAGTTCAAGGACTGTACGAACTGGTGCTGGACGATATCAGAAATTAAATATCGCGATATATCACCAAGTTAATATCGATATTAGTGATATATTGCGATATTTCTTTCAAGATAGGAAAAAATAGACATTTGTTATTTTTTAACAACATATGCACACGAATTTTAAAGCATACAAGTATAGAGTGTTCTCCATGTATTTTCTGGTATATTACTACCATAACTTTATCATTAAAAAAAAAAAATCATAAAAAGTGAATCAATATTTTGTGTTTCTTATAACTTATACTATTGCTTTTTAGTATACCTCTGTATAGTTTATCCTCTATTCTTCCCATTTTAAGCTTTAATTATTTTAAAATCATATTTTAACACAGCTAATATGTGATCTGTGTTTTATTTGTACCAAGTATATCAAAATTCATAATTCTACTAAAAATAAAGCTTAAGAAAATTTGTCTTAAGATGTAGGTATTAAATAAAAAGGAAAATCATTTTAAATAGTTAAGAAATGCCATTGGAATTGGATACACCTTTTTTGGTCGTAGAGAGTAATATTTTTTACTTAAAACTCTTATATGCATCCTAAATGTCAGTTACTTGTCATTTTTATTTTTGTTTCTGCTTACCAAATCATTACAATATTTTTTAAATGTATATGTGTTCAATTCACATTCATAATAGTTTCACAACAATTGAAAATTGAATTATATATATATTATATATATGTATACATTATATATATATGTATACATTGTCAGTATAAAAATTATATTATTTAAACAATATTATGTTAAAGTTTCATTTTGTTACTTAAAGTAACTCATTTTGCATTTAAACCAATTTTATTTAACATGTACGGCTTAAAAAAAAAAAAAAAAAAGAAAAAAAAAAGAAAGAAAGAAAGAAGGAAAAGGAAGGAGAAAAAATAAACGCTACACAAAAAAAGTAATAAACTATCCAATATTATATATTTCTATAAAGAAACTGTCACTGTAAAATTACTGAAGATAAAACTTTATTTTACATCAGTCAGATAGCACCCTTTCTCCCTTCCCATGTTATCCAATGGGATTTTTGTCGCGTTGTTTTATAAAAATATTTTATTAAAAAATGAACTTTTTCGAATTCTGTTTTTTGAATATTACTCTTTGAACAGGTCGTCTTTTAGCTTAAATTCTGTTTATTGAATATTACTCTTTGAACAAGTCGTCTTTTAGCTTAGTGAGCAATTTTTCGAAAAAATAAATTTAAATATTTTACTTAGAGTCCATAATTTACTTATTGAAATAAAATATTTAAACTAATTTTTTCGTAATACATAGTAATACATAGTTCGTACTACGAACTATGTATTACTAATGCTTTAACATCACTATTATTATTATTTTTGTTTTTAACAAATATATATAATAATAATTCCTCCACATTTTAAACGAAAATATAATATCGTAATTTTAATTATGTTATTCTTTTTTTTCTTTATGAATATAAAACACACACACACACATACACACACACACACATATATATATATATATATATATATATATATATATATAAATACACACCCAGAGCCTGATTAAGGCCGCGGAACTCTCTCACTGGAATTTCTTTACGATTATTTTTTACTTTACAGCATAAATAATTTACGCTTTTACTACTAAATTATTTTTATATAAAATGAACGGTGTAAAACAATCAAATTTAGTCATCGATTGTTAGACCTCAGTTTCTTTTGATCAGAAATTTCTGTTTATTATAGGACGAAAATATTTGTTGAAATATAATGGTGTATGTGAAAATAATGTGTGCCCCGTTCTTAATCAGGCCCTGAATATACCGTACTAATTTCAGTTATATGAGAAAAACTAATTGTGATTATTATCTGAATAAAACACATAATTGTTACTGTTATCAAGATTGTCAATTTTTGTAATTAATCTTTTTTTTTTTTTTTTTTTCAAGTAGAAATTTATTTCTATAATATATTCATTTTCTATGACGAAGTAAATAAAAAGTTGTGATTGAAAAGTAATAACTCTGCAAAAATGCAACAGTGGACAACTCTATGAGTTAATTTTTTTCTAGTAATTCATGTTAAATTACTAAAGTACTGTTGAGATTTAGATTTGTTAAAAATATGAAAAACATTTACTTTATTGGAAAAAAAAAAAATAATTGATTTTTAATTATTTCTAGAGCTAAAAGAATAGTTTTAGGAAATTCGATTATTTTATTTTTATTTATTTATTTTATTTTATTTCTATTTTTATTTGAATGGAAAAGGCGTGATAAACTATTTTTTCACGCCCAGTTTGTTTACTTCGAACACAGATTTTTTTTGGAAGCACACAACCCAGTTCTATAAAAAGAACATCACCGAGACCAGTGTTCTCAAACTTAGGGGCAGTTTTATTCAATATCCACCAATACATTTTCATTATAGCTGTTGCCTAATTACTTCAAACATTATTCGTCCATTTTAAATATCAAATATTACTCCTCAAAATTATCGATTGTAGTTGAATAAGTGAGTCCCTAATTTTGGCAACATTGATCGAGAATAGAACTCCTAGATTGATAGGCTGACGCATCCGCCATTTTCTAGCCCACAAGACCGGCTGACGATTTATTATTGGTGATTTTTCGGCAATAAATTGCACGAATAACTCCAGAAAAAGGCACCGCCTGTTTATATTTTCTTCTAATACAGAAAGAAGGAAAAAGTGGATTATAAATTGCAGATGTAACTCGTGAATACCCGGAGCAGGAGCACAACTTTGTAGAGCAAGATTTCCCTTATTTTCAACTTATTTCATTTTATTTTCAAAGTTCTTCGACAAATTTAATATGAATGTACTGTTTTTTTTTAAGTTATTGTTTTTAAATTCTTTTTAAATTAACTTTTAAATTACATTTCTTGTAACGTGAAGGGTTGCAGTTTTGAGAATGTTGGCGATGTTCTTAAAATTGACAACTTGTTTGTTTCGTGATAAGAAGTTCTAGCTCACATGATTTGTGTAGAAGTTTAAAGGCAATAACAGGTAACCTAGCTTTTTCTACCGCCAACATTTTCGCAGATGGGCTAGAAAATGGTGGACACTGCGTCAGCTCGTATCATATAGTATCCTTAATCGAGATATATTGATGTAGTTTATGTTTGTGATGCTTTTTTTTTTTTTTTTTTTTTTTTTTTTTTAAGGGAAGTGGGTGGGTGAATTTATGCGTGTTAGTGATTTCCGCGATACCGAATTCCGTATAGCTATATCCCGTGGTCATACGTTTTATTATTGATCGTATATCAAGTGATCGTATGTATTATTAGTAATTCGTTATATATTTCTGATTTAACCCCTTAACTGTCCGGGGCATATATATGCGCCTTTCTTTTGTATTGCGCTACTACTAGTGAAACTAGTCCCACGGCTTTAAAATACAGTAAAATTGTCTTGAATGGGACTTTGATAGGGTTTTCATAGAATTAGTACATATTTCAGAGAAGAGGAATGTAGGGGGAAACTAAAATTGAACGTTTCTGGAATAATAAAAGCATAATTACGCGCACTTCCTTGAAAAACGAAGACACCGAGTGGAAAGCGAATCGCATATGTTTTCTTCGGCAGGTAAAGGGTTAATGATGTATATATTTTTAATGAAATGTGTTATTTAAATTTTTGCTTTCAGAATATTTCCTGAATAGCATTAAAAGTAGCTTCAAGTATTAAAAGTAGCTACATTTTATTCGTTCATGAATAATTCCAACCAGATTCATATTTACACAATAATAGTTGATAAATCAAATATATCACAAGCTTGAAAATTCTTTGACGTCAAAACAAGCAAGCTGGAAGCTACAAGCGCACTTTTTTTACTTGCTCATGGTCAAATGTTAGAAAAATCAAACACACAAACGTAGAATAATTAACTTTATTTACGAAAACTTCTTTTTTTTTTTTCTTTTTTTTTCCCCAGACGCCTGATATACAGACATTTAGTTCATGTTCTCAAGCTCAAAGAGTAGGCAATATATGTATATGTGTATGCGTGTGTATATAATACCTATCTTATTAATCCGGTGGCGACTTTTCATTATTTATGGCTTGGAAGAACCGACTAGGACATAGGCCTAATTTCCAACACATACCTTCACACCAGTTCAGCTGTTTGTATTGCTTAGCATTACGAACGAATGGTCTCACAAAATAACGCATTGACCAGCCAAGACTTCTTTTATATTCCAAAATGCCTGTAATTTGTTTAAAAAGAAAAGTTTTGATCTGCGTATTTCGTTGTTTTAACTTATGTTTCAGATACTTTGATATTAAATGGGAAGCTATACAAAATCTTCAAATACCTCAGAGAAGCATGTAGAGATGCATGTTAAAATTCATCCGAAGAGACAGAAAGCGAAACACTTGGATTAGGAAGCAACTCAAGTTACTGAGTTTATTTTAAGAGTTAATAAGTTTTAATGGAGTTGGGCTGGGTACTTTGCGAGAAGAAATGATCATGACAAAAAAATTCTTATTTTGTATACCGAAAGATATGAGAAGACCGACACCACTGAGTCGTTGGAGAGAAGAAATTGTAAAGTTTGGAAGAGATTATTTATTAGATATTTTAAAAATGTTTCACCGAGTAAGATCTTTTGTAATTAAGTCTATTTTAGCATGTATATACAAGGTACGTTTTTTTAATAAATAAAATTATATAAAAATATTTTCTTCATTTTTCTTCATTTCTCAATTTCTAATGTCTAATATTACAAAAAAAAAAAAAAAAAAAAAATAGTTAATCGGAAGTGAAAAATTACTGCACTTTTAATGGCGATAATTTATTTATATTTAAACATCAATTAAAAAAAATTTTAACGTTTTATTTTTAAATACTGGTCAAAAAATTAAAAGATGATGAGAAAAAGTGTGCTCAGGGGTTTAGTTAATGTTACAACCAGGGCTCAATGTTGTAATTATCTGTGTTAATGAAATACATTTGAACACAAAATTACACTTCTGCACGTACGTTAGCGCAAGAAATGTGTAAATTCAGTGATTAGCAATGTGCTGCGCAATGGACACATGTTGGAATTCCGGTCTATAGTGTTGTTGTTTAAAGTGAATTGTGTTTTTGAGAGTAATCAATATTTATTCTTTTGACTCAAAGGCATCATTCATTGAAGGTCTAAAGTGGTGAGAATGATAGAATGGAAGTAGGTCAAACAGAATTGAAAGTTGTTCAAGATTTGAATATCACTCAAAGTGTCATATCAAAATTTGAGTCGCATTTTAAGCCCTAAATCAGTTGACCGAATGCCTTTTCAAGAGCAACGAAAAGCAAAAAATGAATAATGAAAGACCGTTTTATATAATTATTGAATAAAAGAACTGCAAAACGAATAGAAAAGTTTCTATTTTAGACCTTCAGGCTGCTGCAGGAACTCGAATTAGCCGTTCTAAGCGAAGGCTAAACAGGGTGTGACTGTAAGTGGAAAAAACAACGGTTTATGTCCCACTATAATCTGTATAACAAATACAAACAAAGCAAAAAAGAAAAAAAAAATTGAAGAAGGGTCACGGGTTAACCAATTTCGAGGGTGCCCAATATTTTCCAAATCCTCTCCAAGACCGTATGTTCAGAAAGAAAAATTTAGAATGAAATTAATTACTGCAAAACTTAAATATTTGAGGGAAAAAAAAAAAAAAAACTTAAACTTAACGAGAAATTTTTTTAAGGAAACAAAATAATCAATTAACATCTTAGTTACATGACCAAAATATAGAAAATATTGTTTTTTGGTTTAGAATTAGATTTGAGACAAATGTTATTTGCATGAAGTATAAATAATTTAAGAGTATTGAAAACGATGCGATATTAATATATTTGTCAATAGGACATTAGTGACATTAGTGACATTAGAATCTAAACTTTTTAATCAGTTAATATGAGGATATTAAAAAGCAATTTAGATTCGTCAGCATAAAAAGTAAATATATATTAATGTCAAGATATATATTTTATATTATAAAAAATAAAATTAGCTAATTATTACAACATAACAACTGTTTTTAAGTAGATATATCCAATATTTTGAAAAGAATTGCCGAGTTCAGTAATTATAAGAATGCCAATATTCATATATGCATTATATAAGTATAATTAGCAGAATTTTGTGTTAAATAATTATATTTAAATTATAGAAATAAATAAATAAATTATATATTGTAAGAAATAATATAGCTGAAAATTTTCCGCAGATAAAATGTCAATATTTAAAGTATTATAAACAATATGAAACATTTCGTTTAACATGTATTTCAAAATTTTATACAACATCTTTTAAATGAACTGCCACCACATTTTGATTTTGAAATAATTTATATAAAATAAAACCTTTTTTAATTAACTATTTGCCTCTTGGATATGTTTCGTCTATTTGTTCAAGTGAAGCCACGGACTTATCTGTGGCTGGTTTGCAAATAAGAATGGCCGTTGTAAGTGGTGTGTATGTGGGCTGGAGCAAAATATCCCTTGTTAGCAAGTAGTTATCGTACACGAATAGTATTTATAGTTAGAGTGTGACAGTCGCGAAATGTTAATTAATAATTTACATTTCCATAGAAATTATAAAACGAAGTTACAGTTATAAAGAGTTCAACTGACCCAAAACTGGTAAGTGCGTTCAAAATTGTGTAATATTTACTTCATGAACTCTTACAATAATTTATCTGAAAAGATTTAGTTTATGCGTTGTTGTACATATCTATATATCTATATTACTTCATTTTGTACATTATGTTACACCTACGAAAGACAATACATTAAAATTTTGTCTATTTCTTATAGAATCTTAATTTTATTTTTCTACATTTACATATAACCCCCTAACACATTTTTGATTATAACTCTATAAATACTAAAGATAAAGTATACAAACAGTATACTTTTCCGCACTGTCAGACTCTCAGAAATTCGAAAATGAAGTCAAAATTTGGTGTTCCTATTGAAAAAATCAAAGTTGGCGCTCATTTCAATATGTAGATGACCTCTAATTCAAAATTTGACGACATATTCAGAAAGTGCTTTTGATTTCCTGTTGAATTATGTCTACTAGATGTTCCTGCGTCAATTAATAACGAAATTACAGCCAGTGTTGCGTTTTTTTTCCCCGACTGTACACGAATAGTGTTTATAGTTAGAGTGTGACTATAATTAAAAGATGAAATTATAAAAAAACACGCATTAAAATGATTTGAATTGAATATACTCGAAGAAAGGGGCAATTATATCTCTCTCGCTCCATATATATAAATATAAATTACTCTCTCCACTGTCCTATATTTTTTTTTCCCTTGCGACCACATGTTATCGTGAACAAGATGGTTCTCAGCGTCGTAAAAGGCACCGATGTCTGCCGAATAATCTAACGAACACGTTTATCTTGACTAGAAATTTCTATCACAAAATTAACGACGTTATTAATTAAAAAACCGTCGCGTTAATAAAGGTGCTGTCATTCCCAACTCGCAAACAGCGACTGTCGAATGTGCTTGGAGAAACATTCGAAAAAAGGAAGGTAAGGAAAAAAGAAATTATTTTAAAAGAAGGAGAAAGGTAGAAATTTTGGTGCGTTTTTTGAAAAGCAGTCCCTCCATACCCTTTCAAGATAATCAAAGCAAGTTTGTAACGTTTTAAGAAGCGTTGATGCACAGTTCTATCAGCGTAATTGTTTTTTTTTTTTTTTTTTAATGCGGATTTTTTATATATAAAGAAAAATTAAAGATGTTCCAATTTTCCTTTTTTTCGGTCATCTTTTTTTGAATAGCGCTATGCAAAAATCTAACCATTTAACATTTTAACGACAGGAACTTTAAAAAGGTCAATTAAACTTCTTTCCATCCATTGAAAACTTAAAAAAAAAAATACAAAACATCGAAATTTTTACTGAGCATTTTGTAATTCTTTTTTTTTTTCTCTTATTTCCAAATATTTTTTTTTTTTTTTTTTTTTTTGTTCTTTTTTAAATATAAATCTCAATCAGAGGAACAAACTGCAAGAAACTGAAATGCGGTAATTAAACCCAAATTACTTGGGGGGGAATGTTGATGTCCTTTTTAATATGTATACCGTTATAAGCTGAATGTTACTATTATTAGACTGGTGCAACAGCATGTTTATATGATGATTTGGAGCAAAATTAATCATGTGTAGGCGAACTTTTTTTTTTTTTTTTTTTTTTTTTTAAGACTGCACACCTTCTATCATAGCTGCCAATATTTTAATTTATTCCGGAGTACTCTTAGCCCCGCCTCTATTTCGCACCACTTTATTTTTGAAGAATTTTCTGCAATATATAACTTTGATAAAATAAGACAAAATTACTTTTAAAAAATAAGTGGCATGAAATAAAGGCGGGGCTAAAAATACTCCGGAATAAATTAAAATATTGGCAGCTATGCCTTCTACTACTAATTTCTTTTCTTATTTTAACTAAAACAATAGAATTCAGTTTCACATAGCCAATAAATCCTATTAAAACATTTATTTTCGAGTAAGATTTAATCACGTTTACATATCAACTTGCACTTTCATAAATTGTAACAGAATCATGAAATAAGGTATGCTCAATACATACGTACCGATATCTCAATTACTATTCCGTGGTGTTGTTAGCCCCGCCTTTTTTTTTTTTTCACCAATAAATTATTAGTGTAATATTCCCCAAATGTAACTACGATTAAATAAGAAGAAAAATGTTCTAAGAAGATACTGCTGTGAAAAATGAAGGTGGGGATAGCAATACTACGGAATATTAATTTGTATGTTGGCAAGTATGGAAATATAATGAATTGCATTGTTATACAGATTGACAAGTACAAATGACACCCTTATATAATATGCATACTTTGAACAAATTAAATGTATTCCTTACATATCTGTTTATATAATTATGGACTTTAAAACTACATACCAGCCTCCCTTCTCAAAATCTGCAAATGAATGTTCTACTGATGTTTTGTTATACCTTCTCATTTAAAATTTTTACTTAACAATAATTTATTCATTTGATTATTTATATTAATTAAGACTACATAAATATATATATTAATATACTCTCTGGAAAATCAGCTTATAAATAAGGTTAAGGAAATATTATCAATTTTCCAGTTTTTGTAATTTTCGCAATATATTGAAATTTGCAATTTTAAAATGATTGCAAAAAAAAATTAAATTCAGGTATTATGCACTCTTTTCAAAGTATTCGATTTGTAGCGAATTCTGTTCAATATAATATATATATAGATTGTAGATATTATCTGTGTTGTGTGCAAATGATTATGCTAAAATTAGGCTAAAGACTGAGAATAATAAATAAATAAATAAATGAATAATAAATCAGATTACAGCAAAATGTATGAAAGTCTTTAAACAAGTCAAAAAAAAAAAAAAAAAAAAAAAAAATGTTCTTCTTTGCTTTATCATCTTCTGTATTCAAGAAGAAAGTATTTCGTTTGAGAAAAATTTCGAATTCTGGTTTTCGATGTATTCACATGTTTTGGGATGTCCTGGACACGATCTGGCTTTTTTGAGAGAATGATTGTGTGTTACCGAAATGTTTTAGACTCTGTGACTTTTGAAATGATAGACGGAAAATTGAAAATCTTTATATTTAAGTGGACTTTAATATACGTCACTGCTTATTGAAATTTGCATATATCACACAAAAGGAATTACTGTTATGCTACTTTTTTTTTTTTTTTCTCCATTTGTGGGAAAAAAATATAATGTAACTTATCTTCCTTAATGTATAAGCTTGCAAAATTAATGATAGAGCCATTTTTGATAACTATAATTTTCATTTTCTTTTATACAGATAATTTATTATTTTACAAATGTTTCAAAAATATTGATCTGTATCATATTCACAGGGATGGAACACGGGCGCAGAATTCATACCGGAATCTGTTTAAGAATTTTATATACCTATAATATCGTTGATCTAAGAGGTAGAAAATTTTCTTACATTCATAGTGGTATGAATTCTGCGCCCGTGTTCCATCCCTGTATTCAGAGCTGCCAACCAAATTCGGCAAATTGTTAGTACCGCCCATTTTCCTACACCACTTAACTTTTAGAGTAATTCTCTTCAAATATATTTACGATGAATGAAGAAAAAATACTCTAAAAATTAATTGGTGTAGAAAAAGGGGCGGTATAACAATTTGCCGGATTAGTTTGGCAGCTCTGCACATTATACTAATATGCTACTATTGTATTTCACAGGTGTGTATAAGTGCATCATCGATGTTTTTGGATTGATTATTTTTCCTGTCTTTTGGAATCCCTATATCCTCTTCAGGAATATAGACACATACTAGGCGAGTCGTATTAACCCTGTACGAAAGGTCCCATGCCCCACTCTTCGATGTCTTTTTCTAGTCAATTTTGTCCTCTTATTACTTCCGGTGTGTGCCTGTTTTTTTTTTAACACTTGACATTGTGAGTTTTTTTGCTTTTCTTCCCATGCTATTTCTATGGGTTTTTCAGCTCCCCCCCCTCTTTTTCTACATTTTAAAGCAGCGCCTATATCCATGGGCCAAAACTTTATTGTAGGTGAAACACCTATAAATATAGGGTTTACAGGTAACATCTTTTAAATTACCTTTTTTTTTTTTTATATATATACCACTCTTTCCATAACATAGTATTTATAATAATTTTTTTCAGATCAATCAAGCGCAGATTCATCTGTATTAAATATTTTCAATTTTATTTTTTTAAATAGTAGTACGGGAAAGAGAGAGAAAAAAAAGGCGTTTATGACTGCTTTGTAAATAAGCTTCTTTAATGTAGCAATACGGGATAAAAAATTAAAAGTGTAGGCGGAAAAACAAGAAACGCAGAAATGCATCGCCCTTTAGAATAGGAAAAAACGGAGAGAATGTGGAAAATTTTTAGAAAATTGCATGTAAAAGAAAAACACACAATAGCTCACCAGTCAGAAAATAAAGGAATATTACACAATAATAATAATAATAGAAAAAAAAATGATACAGCAGTAGGGTGGATTCGGGCTTGAGATTTTTAATGTATTTTACTTTAAGTTAAATTTTTCCCTTGAATCAGGTTACCCTGCATGTAAATAATATTTATTTGATCAAAATTTTAAGTATCCAAAAATTCTTCACCTATTGCTTTGAAGTTTCCCACAACGTTGCATACGAAAGCGTGCGTGTTTCTGTAAAAACAGTTATACAAAATTCTCACCCTTTTTCACCTGGGAGGAAGGCAGGTGGCAGATGACCATACTCGTTTGTTGAAAACCATAAATCTCCTAAAGTTCTTCACCGATTGCGTTGACATTTTTAGATATCTTTGCACTCGAATACACGCATTTTTCTAAATTTTCCCTTGCCCCCCTTTAATGCAGCAGTCAAAAGCACTTTGCGAGCAGTACCCAAATCCAAATTACTTCACGGTGAAGAAATTTACACATGGAGAGTCTAGAATAAAATTCAAAAAAGAATATCTTCGGTGATTTTGGAGTTTTCGAAAAAAAAGGGGGTTCAATTTTCAAAGAATTTAACAGAGAATTTTTGTGTAGTACACTGAAAGTGAAAAAAAGAGATTTAAAATGGTCTCTTCTTGACAAAACCGTAGCCATTAAAAATACTAGGGGGCACTTCAAACACTTTTACATATTACTGAGAGATAAAATTAAGTATAACTTAAAATGTTCGACAAATCTGGAAATTTCGAAAGGGTGGGGTTTGAGAGCTCCCAAAAAATAACCTTTGAAAAGTGATTGAAATAATTGGATCTTCAAATTAATTACATGGCATGTGAAAAACCCCATAAGAAATTTTAACTCTTGGAAAAATATTTAAAATCTAGTTCGTTCTTTTTTGTACAAGTCTCTTAATTTTTATTCTATTCAAATTCACTTTTGATAAAAGTTGCTTTCAACTTTTCATCTAGCTTTCAACCTAAGCAATAAAAGATGTTTTATCTTTCGTACATGCGCAGTAAACACGTTTTTTACAAAACCCCTAACAGTACAAAATGATCCAGAAGCGTAACAATCATATAACATTAAAACATTATAAACATTTCGGAAACATTTAAAAACGTTCAGATTTGCAGGGATGGAACACGGGCGCAGAATTCATACCGGAATCCGTTTAAGAAATTTCTCTACCTATAATATCGTTGATTTAAGAAGTAGAAAATTTTCTTACATTGAGTTTGGTATGAATTCTGCGCCCGTGTTCCATCCCTGAGATTGCTTTCCCATTAGTTTCAAAAACGTAGAAATGTCCGCGTAACAAAAAATCGATTCAAAAATTCGATCGTAACAAAAAATCAAACACGTAACAGAAACGTTACAATCACTTAACAGATAAAAAATCAAAAGGGCGAATATTTCAGAAAGGTATCAATTTAAGATATTTGTATTCTGATTGCAGTATATTGTTTTAAAATGTTTTTCCAACTTATCTGACACTGGGAATGATTTTCGTTAAAAATTGTGTATATTATAAATAAAAAAGTTTATTTTATTTATTATTTATTTTTTTTATTTTTTTATTTTTTTGAGTTTTAAAATAAATGCATATATCTCTTTTATTTAACATGATATCGTCACACAAATTCATCCACAAATCGAACTGGGTCTGGCTTAACATAGCCTAAAGTTACAATTCATTTCGTTTACTTAACGATACAGGGTGATCACAGATATTATTAATTTTGTTCAATTTGTTACAGGCCACCTAATCGTTGTCTTCACTGAAAAACATGAGGAAGATCCAGTTCTTTAAAAACCCAATGTTTGAAAACATTTCATTGAGAGAAGTTTTTAATTTAAAAAAAAAGTGGTATCGTGATAACTTTTAAAATATTCTAATCGATTCGAAACAAAGATGAACAGTGGGCTTATCATTCAAATATTTGAAATGATTTCGGTGGGCAAACTGACCTGCAAATTTGCTCAAGGTTGCAGCCACTTGAGAATTTGTTTTCACGATAACTTTTGAAATACTGCTGTCATTCGACGAATTTTTTTGGAAAGTGGACTTATCTTATAAATATACAGGATTAATTGACTAAGCAACTAGCTCCACCATTTTCTTTGCAAGTGATATCCACTTAATTTGTCAACATGATAACTTTTCAAATACTGAATTAATTCGAACTGAATTTGTAAGAACTTATTGATCTAAATTTGTATAGTCTTATCTCAAAAATGCATTCGATATGTTTTATTTGCCAGCTTGATCCGCCATCTTGTTTCCAAGTGCCAGTCATCTGATAATTTCAATATGAGAGCCAACTTTGATTTTATTTCAATAACAACACCGAATTTTGACTTCATATTCGAATTTCTAAGTCCGGCAGTGCAAAAAAGTATACTGTTTGTAAAATTTATATTTAGCATTCATAGAGTTATCATCAAAATTGTGTCAGGCGGTTATCTGTAAATGTATAAATATAAAATAAATATATTACAAGAAATAACAAAATTTTACAGTTTTACACCGGAAATATTTCAAGATAAACAAGATTTGTAAAAATTTACAAAAAACGATTTGATGTTGGCAATTATAAAATGTACAGTCACGCAAAAAAAAAACGCCACCCCCCCCACCTAATTTTGCCGTAAATTATCGTAGAAACATGCGACTGGTACCAATCAGTTTGTAATAACGTCTAGTTTATAATGTTATAGTTAGATTTTACTTAGGGGGTCGTCTACATATTAAAACTGACATCAACTTCATTTTTTTCAATGGTAACCCCTATTTTTTATAATTTATTTGAATTCTTTGGATCAAATCATCACGGAAAATGGTATAGTTTATATATTTCGCTCAATTTTTCATAGAGTTATAAGCTGTCAAAGTTTGGGGGTGCTAATGTTAAATGAATGTGACAAACATTAAATCATATCTTCCGAAATAATTATGATATTTAAATTCTGTTTTTTTTATTCGTTAGAATGAAGTAACCCAAACATATTCCATGCAAATTTTTGCTAAAAAAACATTTTTTGAATTATGAAAATTATTAATAAATTCGTATTTGAAAAAATTATGAATTATGACCTATGTTAATTTTTGCACGAATAGAACGGACATCATCAAAAACATGGGTTTCCAAATTTACAGCTCGTTCCTAACATTATTTTTTGAGTTACAGTGATATTTCACTTTTTATTCCTGTTAGGGGGCCGTCACTTGTTATAATCTGTAATCTCTATAAGTAAATGCTTGTATATAATTTGACGGAAAACTATTTTAATTTACCTTTATGTTATTTTTATTGTTTCCTAAGCAATATTTCGATGTTTATTATACAAATTGGCATATTTTTGTAAAGTTATCACAATGTACGCGAGGGATTGTGAAAGAATTTCAAAAGAAAAGAAGCCCCGCCTCTGATTCGCTGAAACACTATTTAAAAAAAAAGACAAATTTGCATATTCCTATTTTACTCTATATGTGACGCTGGTATGCATAAATCACAATGGTATTTACTACATCGATTATTGAAGACAAAACTTAAATGATTTAATTACAAATATGCAAAATTATTTTGCTTTATATTATAAAGTTTTAGAAAATTTGTGAAAAGGCGTGGCTATTTACATTAAGCCTTGATATGGAAGCTATGTTGCTGTTTTTCGATGCTGCGAAGTTTACAAAATATATTTGTGTTAATATACTATACAGATAGAAGAATAATTATATAATATCAACAAATCTTCTTTAATCAATATGTTTATATACATTACTGTATGGAAATGTTTCTATATGAATATTGTATTTATTTTTAATGAGAGATATAAACACAAAATACTAAAAAAAAAGAAGAAAATGCGTTATAAATTTTTATAAATCAAGCAAAATATATATGCATACTTGCCAACCTAACCCGTAACATTGTTAGTTCCCGCCCCTGTGTGTACACAATTTAAGTTTTAGAGTAATTAACTTCAAATACATTTACGATTAACTCATTGAGCGCCACGCGAATACTTATGGAAATCCCATTCAGACCACACGTGCTGCTTAGAAGCGTGTTATGTTTATCGAGTTTCAATAAACCCCATTCGGCCTTAACGATATAATCCTATAAAAATCCTATTAAAAAAAAAAAAACATGAAGTAAATTTTAAATAAATTGTCAGTAATTACATAAAACTATGTAAGTTCTGTAGTTTTATATCATATTTTACACTGCCGGCTGACTTAGCCTAAATGGAAAAATCAGTGTCAGCCACCGATGGCTGACACAGCTCTAAAAAGACTGATGTGAAAAAAATGTACGGAAAGGGGCGGGACCAGTAATCTTCCAGGATATGTTGACAAGAATGTATATACATAGAGCAATGCCAGAAAATGTTCTTTATTTTTCATGAACCAGATGAATGGTATTTTTTTTCTGAATATTCTATGTATTAAATATAATGCTGCTTTAAATACCCTTTAAATGAAAAGTTTTATTACATAAAGTAATTTTCCCCAAATGACAACTCCCAAATGACACACAATACAAAACCCAGCCTTTTTCCAGTGTTTAAAGGGTATTAACGTTTAATATGCTTTATATTCGTTTTGATCTTTCCTTCTCCTCCTTATCTTCTTCTTTTTTCCTTAAAAAATAAAAAAAAATAAAAAAAAAAAGAGTTATGTAACATTTTGACCTTTTCAAGTAAAGATTTAGATTAAGGGTAGTCAGCCTTTCTACACCCACCGTCCACTTCGGTATCTGTGTTAAAGTGTAGAATTTTAGAACATCCCATTAAGTACTAGGATTTATTATTTTACATATTAATTTGTTACACATTATAAAATATAAAAGCAAAAGAATATCGTGGAGATTTATGTAAAAGTTTTTAATAATGTCATGAAAAAAAAAATAATAATAACTAATTAAAAAAATAAATAAATAAAAATAAAAAAATCTGTTTTAATATTTTAAAAAAGTCAATTAAAGAAAATGAAAGTACTGCAGTATCAGAACAAACTCCCATTGTCACTGTGAAACGGCCGTGGGAACCAGGTAGAGTGCCGCCGTTTCAGACAATTATACGGCAGCTTGAGTTAAAATAATTTTGAATTTTCCAACAAATTTAAAACCATTCATCTTTTTTTTTTTTTTTTTTTTTTTGTCTTTTGATAGATATTTTAATATCTATTCAAGCTATTTAATTTTCTTCGTATGAAGTGAACTATCTGATGTTTAATCAATAGAAACCAATAAAAAGCTTTTAATTCTTAAAGTAACTCAGAAAGTTCTGTGAATTAGTCATTTTTTTTATTTTATAATCAACATTGCTGAAATTGTTTTCCGGTGTGAAACTTAATAAACAATGTATACTGCGTGGTAGATCGTGATTTATATTTTCTAAATGTATTGACGGACCCCTAATACATTTTCACGTGGAACTCTATTTAAAATTGATTTAAGGTATATAAATAGGTATGTTTTTCGAACCGCCTTGATCTCAGAAATCTGAATATGCAGTCAAAAATAGGGATTGCTATTGAAGTAAATGAAGTTAATGCCAGTTTTAATATGTAGACGACCCCTTAGGCAAAATTTAATTATACCGTTATAAACTAGACGTTATTACAAATCGATCGGTACCAGTCAAATGTTTCTACGATAATTTACGGCGAAATTAGGTGGGGGGGTGGCGTTTTTTTTTGGGGTGACTGTACAATATTCCTGTGAGGTCACAGTAGGTAAAATAGCCGAACACGTGGCCGATATTTTGTAAACAAATGAGATTCAGGATGGCGTTTTATTGTTACGCATAACATTTTCCAGTCTAAATATTTCTCCAATGAAACTTAATAATCAGATATCTGTTGAAACAAGAACAAAAGAGAAATGTAAACAACTGAATCGAATGGTAAAGTTAAGACTATTCCATATCGTAAAATTGTAGGACATTTTATGTATACACACACGCTCATATATATATATATGTATATATATAAGATAAAGACACCAGTGCTCGTCACCCCTAAAATCTGCACCAGTAGTGGTCACCCTCTTAAAAGAAGTGTAAATAACCGTTTTATAACCTGTATGAATTTGAATCTAACTGCACAAGATTCTCCAAAGCCTTCTGCTTCTTATAACACAAAAAAATCGATTTCAACTATTGGGGAAGAATAAGGAGAAGCAAAATAAGGGAAGTATACGTTAAATTACAATTGGATTGAGTTAACGTAAAGAAAATGATTAAGGGAATAGATATGCATTTCTTGATATACTTTGTTGTTTGCTGCATTTGATATTGCTCATAAAGCATTGTATGTAATGTTTATGAAATGCAGAATACGATTTATGTGCAACTTTTTAAAATTTGACATAATATAAAGGTTTTTAAGGTATGACGACTACTGGTGCATATTTTGTGCGTTTTACCAGTGCTCGTCACCCCTGACGAACACTGGTGTTTTAACATTTTTAATAACTGGGTAACTTTTTTGATGAAAAATGCTATATTTTCGTTTAGAATTATGATAGAATAGTTTTCATTTTAATTGGACTATCGGCACCAGAAGTCGTCAGGGGTATTCGTAAATATAAACAAATGTATTTTAACCTCAAGAACGTGAACTTTATTGCACTTGTAACTCAAGTGCAATAAAACAGTTTCTTCAAATAAAGTCAGTCATGGTACTTTTAATTCACTATGACTGACTTTAAACCACCTAAAATTTCCATATTATTTTGGTGGAAAAATTAAACAATGGCACATAAACATATTTAGTTACAAAGAGCTTTTTCTAGTTTTCTGTTATATATTTTAGACAAACAGACATGATTACTTCATACATCTGTCTAACGTATTTTAAATTTTTATGATGTCATGCTTTTGCGAAGATGTATTTAAGTGATGCTTTAAAATTGCTTCATACTAATTAGTTATAAACTATAAGTACCATTTAAGCACTTGTTTATGCATTTTATATAAGTTTTTTATTGACCGTGATACTTTAATTTTAATTCACATATATTTCGAAAATGATAAAATACAAAGGCTTAATTTCATAGTTAGCATGACTGTGAGTCGATTCAAAATTATGTTAAGGCTTTTTTGTTATGTTAGATGCAGGTGAATAAAAATTTATATTGAAAATATTAAACATTAAAAACAATTCTTAAGCAAGTTTTCTGTTTATACATTATATTAATTATGTAAGATAAACGAATAATTAAAATGTTGATCAAAATTACCCTGTTGACTGTTGTTCTTAAATAATTAAAATTGTAAGATACAGATCCATAATATTTGATAACATTAGCTTGATGTGTAGAATAATACTAGCAAGCTTTGCCACCTTCGCTGGTCCCTATATTTAAATAAAATAGGAAAAAATCTATATCATTATCCAAAAAAAAAAAAAAAAAAAAACTTTGAAATCAGTCGAAAACGCAGTTAATGTTCCCGCTGGCTTCTGTAATAGCTTTCCGTCCCGCAATATGATGATTGGCTTCTACTGCCTTCGGCATAGACTTAACCGCTTTTTATTCCCCCCCCCCCTTCCTCTCCCACGGGTAAATTTAGATTTTTAACGAAATATCATCAAATTACATATTGCGTACTTTTAACCAATACCCACAGATCAAAACTCGCCTTTCTGAGTTAATTTGGAGTAGAGCTAATGTTAAAAACTTCTTTTTTGTCCGCCCGCCCGAGGGGAGGGGTAATTTTGCAAAATCGCCATATAATGCGTGTTGGGTACACACAACCAACCAACGCATAAAAAAATCCCCCTCCCCCGAAAATAATTTGCAGCAGAGTTAAGCTTGAAAACATATTTTTTCCCACCCTTACATAGACGAAAGATCTCCGCAAAATCTCTTTATACTAGGTGTTGGATACATATGACCAACTCACATATCAGAAATCGCCTTTGTAAGATTATTTAGAGCAGAGTTAAGCGTATAAATATGTTTTTGCCACCCTTTCTCAAAATTTGGTCAGAAAGAATTACGCAAAATCCCTTTACAGTATTTTTGGGTACGCATAAGCAATTAACGCATCAAAAAATTGCTTTACTGATATAATTTGGAGAATAATTACTCTTGAAAACGTGTTTTTGCATCCACCCCACACTTAAGGAGGAAGAAGATGCGAAGGATTTCTCAAAATTCCTTTATGATGTGTGTTAGGTACGCATAATCAACCCATACATTAAAAAAATAATTGCAATATAAAAAGAATTTTTTATATACCGTGTTTTAAAATTTTCTGTTGAATCATATAAATGTTTTTGAAGGCAGCGATAACCCAAAACAATTGGCTAAAAGTAATTTAAAAATACATTGTCGCTGTGTTCTGAGCTATTCTGAAATTTTCAAAAGTCTAGGTAGTCGGGAAAGTTGATGATCGCGATGAGTATAAGTTTGCTGAATCATATAAACGCTACCGAAGGCAGCGAGGACCCTAAACAATTGGCTGAAAGTATTAAAAAATGCATTGTTATCGTGTTTTGGAGCTAATCTAAAAGTTTCAAATGTCTAGCTAGTCGAGAAGTTAGTTTAAAAAAAAAAAATTCTGTTGAATCATATGAACACTACGGAAGGCAGCGGGGACCCGAAACATTTTGCTAAAAGTATTTTAAAAATGCATTGTCACCGTGTTTTGAGCTATTCTGAAAGTTTCAAATGTCTAGCTAGTAGGTAAAAAAATGATAAATAGATTTTCTGTTGAACCATATAAACGCTGCCGAAGGCAGCAGTGACCCGAAACAATTGGCTAAAAATATTTAAAAAATCTATTGTTACCGTCTTCTGAGCTTTCTGAAAGTTTTAAACGTCTATCTAGTCGGGAAGTTAGTTAAAATTCGATTGCAAGATTTGTACTGATAACGCTGCCGAAGGCGGCAGGGCCCCAGAGCAGTTGGCTAAAAGTATTTAAAAAACGCAATTTCATCGTGTTCTGAACTATTCTGAAAGTTTCAAATGTCTAGGTAGTCGGGAAGTTAGTTAAGAATCAATTATAAAATTTGTACCGGACAAACAAACAAGAATACGAGTTAATAAAAAGCATGGTAAAATCAATCTTAGTGCTATAATTTGGAACAAAGTCACTCTTAAAAACGGGATTATTACCCCCTCCCCTGCTACTTACCCTCTGCTTTAAGTAAAGATATTTTTGAGAGCGAATAAAATTTTGGGAACTTTTCTTAAAATCAAAGAAAATTTTTAAATTATTTCACATATGAATTTGTTTTATTCGCAATATTTCGAATTTTACCATTAAATGTTTTGTGTTTTAAACCCTAAGAATGGATCTGGGTTCTAAATATGTTCCAGAGATATTATATTTCCTTTAACTTTGTAAAAGCGCAATTATAATCACATTATTGAGCAAATTGTTGCGTTTTATTTACATGACGACCACTGGTGAAACACAGTTTTCAAGTGACGAGCACTAGTGCATTTTTATAGGTTTAATTTTTATTATTATATTTTTAAATTGGCTTAATGTATTGAAAAATTGAAAGTGTCTAACAACAACTAGAAGAATCAGTGTATAAAATAGACGAAAGTATAATATTGATACATGAATACCACACGAATACCAAGCGAAAAAACAAATATTTCAAAAATAAGGCCTTAAGAGTGACGAGCACTGGTGTCGTTACCTTATATATATAATGAATAAAAGATAATAAAACTTAAACGTGTCAAAAATGCGTAAAAAGTAAATCAATCATCACTTATGAATCATTAAAATAATATAAACGTTTAAAATAAAAATAGCGAAGCCTATTGCAAACAAAATTAAAGATTTCAAACAAATCACATTTCAAATTAATAAATAGAAAAAAGATGTCATTGGTTACATTGGATATAGACATCAAAACTTAAAAATTGGAATTTCAAACACTTTAATAAAAGAATTTATTAATTGGAAAATCCATTGAAATTTGTTAACATCGCCACAGTTCACATGACAACTTTTAATATTACATATATTGATTAATATTAAAGTATATTACAAAAACTGGATTAAAAACAAAACAAAGGCATCACTATATCATTCTTACTTCAATTTCATATAATCTGTAACTCTTATAAATAATATTGCAAGATAAAAATTTTCAGGCCACAATGCTTTGTTATGGTAGAGTTGAGGATTGTTTTCCGAAAACAGCTGATTTCCTATAGTCTCGAACCCAAAGGAGAAATATTGTCCATTATCCTGAATTCAGTTTTTTTCGATATACGTATACGTCAGTACTTTGTTAGATAATTTTTGGTATATTTAAATATATTACACTTACGACTGATCACAATACTCTCTGAAAAAAGTACAATATTTTTCAATTTAAAAGTGTCTCTCAAGACTATACTGATCACCAATAAACCTCAAATTTTCTTTCGTAGGTGTCAATTAATATGCGAACTGAAATAGTATAGCTGTATATATACAGCAACACATAAAGTAAATCTTTTTGGATGAATTATTGTAAGGTTTCAAGAAGTAAATATTAAACAATTTTAATCGCTCTTGCCAGCTTTGGGTCAGTTGAATACTTCGGAATTGTACGATTTATAATTTCTATGAAAATATAATTTCTTAATTAACGCTTTCGCGACTGCTGACGTAGATTCGCGTTATTTGAAAATCTGTAACTTTCTCAGTGGGCGTATCTTTCGTAATATGTGCGTTATATATTTCTTTAGTATGTACTCAGTGTTCATGTTTTTGGAATGAAATATACTATGGATAGAAATATTTTCATTAGAAACTACATGATTATAATATATAGCCATTTGTAATATAACTGTGAATACAGAAAATTTGTCTCTGAAAAAATTTATTTTGAGAGTAGGTAGACTTTGGTGTCAAAAAGTCAAAATCCTGTGGTCGCAAAAGTGTTAAATATATATTTATGAGAGTTAAAGTATATTTAAAAAATACATTTAAAGTTAAAATATATTTATGAAATTTTAAAGGCTAAAGTATCTTTAAAATATTAATTCTCCCCACTACAAAATAAATAAATAAACAAATAAAAATAAAAACAAATAAATAAAAAATAAATTAATTAATGAATTAAAATTAATTAAAAATTAAAATTGAAAACAATATATATATATATGTACATACCTGCCAACATACTAATTAATATTCCTTTGTATTGTTAGCCCCGCCTTCTTTTCACACCAGTATCTTCTAAGAGTATTTTTCTTCTTATTTAATCGTAATTGCATTTGGAGATTATTACTCTAAAAGTTTTTTGGTGTATAAAATAGGGCGGAACTAACAATACTACGGAATATTAATTAGGATGTTGTCAAGTACGTATGTATGAAGTAAATGATTAAGCCTTAAACTATGACGGTAGTTACGACACGATTTTACACGTCTGTCTTGCTTTCCAATTCCATTCTTTTTATTTTATTTTATTTTATTTATTTATTTATTTATTATTTATTGAAAATTTTTACATTCAACTTATTTGTCTGTTTTAAACAGGAAACCCGCCTATTTTTTTTAATTATTTATTCTAGTTTTCGTCTAAAGGATTGAAAATTTATTATCAGTAACCGATGACGTACAGACAACTTTCGTAAAGACATAGGAAATCTGTGATTGGAGAATGTAAGTCTGTAGAACAGTAAAACTTGGAATATTGTTTTTCATTTTGGCGTTAAATGAATTTTTTAGAGCAGATATGTGAAAGCAGTAATTAAGTAGATTACGAACGCGAAAGTTTTTGAGTAAAAATATAGGTAATTTCTTTTAAATGAATGAATGATTACAGAATATTATGAAATCTTTACGTGCAAAACTTTGAATAAACACCATAAAATGCAATAGTACCATAAAATGATTACTTTCATCAGAAAATACCGCAAGAAATAACAGAGAAAGAAATAAAAGAATATTTTTTCTGATAATAATGCATTAATTCAGGAACTCGATGACATTTTAGAAATATAAAACTTTCAAGCATCTGTATGTAAAATTTGTCTTCATTTTTGCTTTTAGAATTTTCAGGTAACCATGAAATATAGAATTTTGAATATTAAACACACATAATGCATTGAATTGCTTTATCCGAAGTGCGGAAATTTATGTCTATCGACATCTACGGGATTCATTTAGACAATTTGAATATTTTTTATAAATACAGAATAATATAAATGCGGAAATCTAGCTGCACACACAGAAGAATATAGACGTTATAACGGAAAGACTCATTAAGAAAAGTCGATATGAGCTTGATTTTATTGTTTATTTATTTTTGTAAACTGTAGACTCTTATTTTCTGAAGATTCAGTTTTTCATCAAGTCTAGTTCACATTACAAGCATTCAGGAACGTAATAATATTTGCTCTGCATAAAACTAGCATTTTATTAATAAGAGTATAAATTGTATTTTTTCCCATGATTTGTGTTTTGACTGCATCACATCATCTACGGCAAGTGCGAGTGTACCACTCGTAGATCTTTTAAATACATCTTTTTGAATTTAGCTATTGTTAATTATTAAAATACGAGCAGAACATTTGTATCAGTCATGGTTTTAATGCCATTCATTCTGATCTACACATTGGCTGTTAATATAAAAAATATTATTAATACGAACTGAATTTGCTCTAATAAAATATTCAGCCTGTTTCAACTTACAAGGATATAGTCCAGGTTCTATAATGTACTTCAGAGAGCACTTATAGACAGCCTATAATTCACGCCACTTAATTTATAGAATATTTTTTTCAATAATCATACTTGACAACATATAGTAATTAATATCATACTTGCCAACATACTAATTAACATTCCGTAGTGTTGTTAGCCCCGCTTTCTTTTTCACACCAGTATATTTTTAGAGTATTTTTCTTCTTATTTAATCGTAATTACATTTGGAGTATATTACTCTAAAAATTTACTGGTGGGAAAAAAAGGGCGGGACTAACAATACTACGGAATATTAATTAGGATATTGGCAAGTATATTAATATACAAGCCACGAATCTTTTTTTCACACGTGTATATTTTTAGATTATTTTTCTCACTACTGAATCGTATTTGCTGTTGCAGAATATTACTCTAAAAATTTACTGGTGTGAAAAAAAAGGCGGGACTAGCAACACTAGGTAATATTAATTAGGATGTTGGCAAATATGCATAATTTGTCGTTACAATAAATGATACTAAAAATACTCTCATAGAAAAGTGATATAAAACGAGGCGGAGCTGAAAATGCTTCTGAATAAATTAAAGATCTCGTCAGCTCTGCACTAATGCAGTTTTTTGTAACCCGATTTAAAAATTACATTCGCGATGATGTGTTTTGACTTGAACAAAAGATTAGGTATGCTTGTTTTAAAAGTTTTCAATAAATAGAAATTACTAAAATGCAAATATATGCTTTCCATGGATTACATATTCATACCTGCGAACCATCTCATTACGAAATGTAAAAAAGTTTTCACGTCATTTTTTTTAATAATTTTTTTCTTATCTAATTTTAACAAATTTTAGAAGGAATTACTCTAAATTTAAAGTGGTGTGGGATAAGAAGCGTTAACAACTTTACGCTTATAATGAGATGATTTGGCAATTATTCATATTACCATAAAAAAATTATACTTATGTGGCATTTATCAAATGCCACTAGGATTAAGCATTTATACCATTCTCGTTATATGTTTTCAGATGATATATATAATGACAAGATTTTAAACTATAGGGAAGGAGAAAATTTTTCTCTAATTTTTGACATACTGTTTTACAACTTCTACCTCGATGCTGCAGACTTACCTGTTCAAAATCAGACATTGTTTAGATGTTTTAGGACATATATTAATTACTGATTAATTATTTCAGTGAATGCAATATATAATTTATCATAATGTTTTAAAATCGAATGTTAATCATCAAATATTTTCAAAGATACGATGCAGAGTACAAAAAGATCATTTTACAAATTAAAAACCTTTTGAGATTAGAGTTGCTATGGTCACTTGTTTTCACTGACGCTTCCACTACTTTATTTTTCTAACAATTTTGCGCTTATTGATCATTAAAAAAACTATAGATGATTATATATGATAAATATATTGTGGAAGTTCCGGTAAAAAATATTGATCGTAGAAATCAATGATGCCAGACTTTGCGACTTTTTTTACTCACAAATAATATTGAGAACTGATATTGTATATATATGCATAATAGACAAATTTAATCGAAGAATCGTCCATTGTGTAGTTTAAATATCATTTCTCCAAATCATTGGTGAGTGATGAATGAAAATGTCGCAAAGTCTAGTAGAACTAGTAGCAACCATACTTTCCAAAAAAAAAAAAAAAAAAAGAAATTACAATTTATACTGGTGTTTAGAATAAAAGGAACCATCTATTTTCTTCTTTTTTACGTAACTTTCAAACAAATAAACATATGAACATAAGTAATAACTTTAAATTAATAATTATTTATTTTTTCTCAAATGTTAGCTTCGAAAAAAAAAAAAAAAATGAAAAATTTTAAGAATTTTGAAAAAGAAAACTGAATGAAAAATGAGGATAAAGATGCATTACAAATAAATGAAGATGCACATCCATCTATGTGTTATGATTAAAATGGCCAGGTTTTATTTCTGTACTCACTTTTATGTTTATTTGTTTTATGATGTTTATTTGTTTAAAAGGTATGAACAAAAGAAGAAAACGAGAACGGTGTTGTCGCTTTAATGTTAAGCACCAGTATGTCATTTAATTCTCTCAAGCAAAAATATATATATATATATATATATATATATGTTTAAGAATAAAAATGGGATTTATTTATTTATTTATTTTGTGTGTCTGTGTTATGCTTGCATAACTACCAAATTTTTAATAAATGTTCCATGATTATTATCCAAATGCAATTACGATAAAAAAAAAAAGTCTTAAAAAATACTGGTGTGAAAAGAATGGCGGGGCTAACAATACTGCGGAATATTAATGAGCATGGGTTTATATACGGTAAAGCTAGGGGAGGTCGCCCGGTAGGAGAGATTTTGCACTTAGGGTATCGTAGGGAAAGAGTAGAGTGGGCGAATTGAAATTTTAGGTGTTTGTACAACACGAATAGTGAAGTTCAGACTTGAATTTGCATATTGATTGTTTCAAGAGTTTAAGATAAAACGTGGTTGTTATGTCTCGTTCTTAAAAATAAATGCTTGAATTTTCAAAACCTTTCCTAAGAATTTCAATACAATGGTAGAAGTGCAAAATATTTTTTTAATTAAACCGTTTCTCATAACCTACTGCCCTAGACGAACAATACAAGCACCATGATATCCTCCAAAGGTGAGTAATTATTTAATAATGCAATGTGAAATCTATCATACAGAATGGGAAAGTTTGCGCTATTGCTGTTCAGGAGAGACTGCGCATTTAATATTCTATACTGACAGAGATTTCATAAGTTATTGGTGATAACAAGACAATGATGACGAATTTGTTCAAGGCCTGGGACTGTACCAAAACCTAACTTCCAAAAGTCATTGAACTAATTCAAACCATTCGAGACGGCGTACCACCTTCATGGAGACTTTCCACAACATCTGAAATTGAACATTATTCAGGTGTGGCACAATCGACAAAAGACACATCTCTGATTCGATTTACCTCTAGAACGCTTTTAGCGTATGAGGAATTTATCGCAAAGGATTTAAATGATATTTTATATCTAATTAGTTTTGTAATAATTTCAATATGATGCTCAAGTTTTGTACTGCATCCGGTTGTTTAAATAGGAGACATAAAACTAAATGCAAGCGAATCTACAATAATATGTAGTCAGAAAAAAAAAAAAAAAATGCCCCCTCCCCTCCACACCTAATTTTGCTGTAAATTATCATTGAAACATGCGGCTGATACCTATCGATCCGTAATAACATCTAGTTTTTAATGGTATACTTAGATTTTGCATAAAGGTCACCTACATATTGAAACTGGCATAAACTTCATTTTTTTTTCAATGACGACCCCTCATGTTCAGATTTCTAAGATGAAGGCAGTCCGGAAAACATACCTATTTGTATACTTTAAGTCAATTCTAAATATAGTTGCACGTGAAAATGTATTAGAGGTTCGTCTATACGTTTTGAAAAGTAAATCGTAATTTACCACACAATATACATTATTTATTAAGTTTCACACGGGAAAAAAGAAACTACTTAAAAATTAATTATAAAATAAAAAAAACTATGGTAATTCGCAGAACGCTTTGTGTTACTTTATGAATAAAAAAAAAAAATAATGGTTTATATTTATTAAACATCGAATAATTAAATACATCACTTCATACGAAGAAAATTAAATAGCTGGAGTCATATGAACCCTGCAATGTTCAAATACAAAAATCTAGATACCAAGATAAAAATATAATTGTAATAATGATAATAATATTAATAGCGGTAAAAAAAAAAAAAAAAAAAAAAAAAAAATGTTTATTATTAAAGAAAAAGAATTATCTACTTCTGTTGGGTATATTTTTATTTTATACAGTAAAACCCGTATGAAAGTGTTACTATAAAGTATTACATTTATGTTTAGGCGTACAGTCAGCAAAAAAAAAAAAAAAAAAAAAAAAAAAACGCCCCCCCCCACCTGATTTTGCCGTAAATTATCATAGAAGCATATGGCTGGTACCTATCGATCTGCATGAACGTCTAGTTTTTAATGGTGTAGTTCGATTTTCCTTAAGGGGTCATCTACATGTATAAACCCCTTTTTTTGACTTCGTATTCCAATTTTTGAGATCAAGGCAGTTCGGAAAACCTACCTATTTATATACAATATCAATTCTAAACAGAGTTACACGTGAAAATGTGTTAGGGGACCGTCTATACATTTAGAAAAAATAAAGTTTGATCTACCACGCAATATACATTATTTAATAAATTTCACACCGGAAAGAAAGTTCAGAAATGTTTATTAAAAAAATAAAAATCGATTCTAATTCGCAAAACTTTCTGTGTTAGTTTATGAATTAAAAGATTTTTATTGGTTTCTATTTATTAAACATTGAATAGTAAAATACATTACTTCACACGAAGAAAATTAAATAGCTTGAATCATACGAAACCTACAATACAATGTTGAATTACAAAAAAAAGTGTTTAATATTTAAGAAAAAGAATTATCTACTTCTTGTTGGGTATATTTTTATTTTATACAGTAAGCCGCGTATGAAAGTGTTACTATAAAGTTTTACTTTTAATTTTAGGCGTACAAACCAACAATAGATAATATACAAAAATATAGATAACAAGATTTAAACTAAAATCTAAGAAAGGATATTTAATATTTTCGCGACTGCTGATGTAGTTTCACGTCATTTGGAAATCTGTAACTCCTCCAGTTGGCGTTTCTTTCACAATTTGTGTGTTACGATATTTCTTAAGAATATTCCTTATATTCATATTTATATAAACAAAATAGTATCAAACAAATACTTTCACTAGAAAGAGTATAATAATTGTGTATATTCATATGAAAATAAATATGGATATAGAAAAAAAGGTTTCCTATTGCCTAGAACGAATATTCCCCGTTCTGCAGTCGTCTACTGTACTTGAATTCTTAATTTTAAATGCGTAAAATCTATATCTTTAAAAGTTATAGGACATATTACTTAGTTTTAAATTCTTTTCCGTGATAAATGTGTCGCCAGTTTTACGCCGTGATTAGAATAATCGAAAATAAATAATATTGCGCTTTGTTTCAATAATAGATTTTAAAAGCTTAAAAAAGAAAAAAAAAATCCACTATATTATTCGGTATATATATATATAAAAAAAAAAACATTTAATAAAAAGTTTATATTTTATTATGTTACGTCATGCGATACAATTTAAATAGCATAAACGGTAGAGTAAAGGAATGCGAAAATGTCACAACAAGATTAAAACAGAAAATATGTTTAAAAAAATCTGATAAAAATTAATTATATTAATTTAAAAGAAAGCAAGAACAAAAGTATTTTTCACTGCATATTGCTCTTTCAAATAATAATCCTCGTCCAACCGCATTTTCTAAATCATGATATATAACTTGAGATGCACAAATCCTAGACTATTCAAGTTAAAAACAAAAGAGAAAAAGGGATAAAATAGAATTTTAGCAGTGAGAAACTAGAAAAAGTTATGTAATATTTAAGAACAAAGACTTAACATTTTAGAATCGAGTAAACTTCTTTTTGTAACGAAAGCCACGCCTTTACAGAATTTTTCTAAAATTTTACATTATAAAACAAAATTATTTTGCATGCTTCCTATTAAATCATTTAAATTTTGTCTTCAGCATTCAATGTAGTAAATACCATTGACATTTATGCATACCAGCGTCTCATATAGAGTCATATACGAGTATGAAAACTAGTTTTTTTAATACTGTTTCCGCAGTATATAGGCGGGGCAACATTTCTTTTCGAATTCTTTCCCAATCTCTTGCCTGCATTGCGATAATTTTATAAAAAGTAAGCCAAATTTGTATAATAAACATCGAAATATTCCTTAGAAAACAATTATAATAACATAAAGGTAAATTAAAATAGTTTTTCGTCAAAATGTATAGAAATATTGACTCACAGAGGATACAAATTATAACAAGTGACGCCCCCCTAACAGCAGTAAAAAATGAGATATCACTGTAACTCAAAAAATAATGTTAGGAACGAGCTGTAAATTTGGAAACCCATGTTTTTGATGATGCTCGTTCTACTCGTGCAAAAATTAACATAGGTCATAATTCATAATTTTTTCAAATATGAATTTATTAATAATTTTCATAATTCAAAAAATGTTTTTTTAGCAAAAATTTGCATGGAATATGTTTGGGTCACTTTATTCTAACGAATAAAAAAAAACAGAATTTAAATATCCTAATTATTTCGGAAGATATGATTTAATGTTTGTCACATTCATTTAACGTTAGCATTCCCAAACTTTGACAGTTTATAACTATATGCAAAATTGAGCGAAATATTAGGTTGATTCATAATTAATTTCCGATGCAGTTAAAATAGAATACACACCAATAACATTATACAACGAATATAATAATGTATATTAGGTATTATTTCCTGCCCGAGAACAAGCCTCTCCCACATTTGTCATGTTACGTCTTTGTAGGTGGAGTCTTAAATAACTTCTTTTGTTTTTAACTTCCTTTTGTCCACGCTTTTATTTTGCTTTCATTTAGTTACAAAATTATATCAATTTATTATGTATTCACCATTATTATGTATGACGTTTTCCATTTTCTTGGCAATTTATATATTCCTTCCTTGTAAAATGTGGTTGGTTTCGATTGGAAGAAATTTTCAGTAGTCTGCGTGACTTGTTCTTCAGATTTTAATGTTTTGTAAGGAACAGAAAAGGTGAAAATCTGTCGGGGCAAGGTGCGGGGAGTAAGGTGGGTGAAGTAAAACAGACCACTCGAGCTCTAGAATTATTTCATGAATCACCCTTGCTGTATGTGCTCTTGCATTATCATGTAAAATAAAGGCGTTTTTGCTATTGGCCAGTTTAGGACGTTTTTCCTGAAGTTTCTCTTTCACTCTTTGCAGTTGCTGAACATATATGTGTGCAGTAATTGCTAAATTTGACTTTAATAACTCGTGATGGATTAGTCCTCGACAATCCCACTATACATATAATAAAATCTTTTTTCCATGGATGTCAGCTTTCGAATCTGGTAAGGGTTTTTGTTCCTTATAAAGCCACCGTTTTTTACAGATGATATTATCATAAATAATCCATTTTTCATCGCCAGTTATTATCCTATCTAAAAAAGGTTTTTTTTTTTTTTTTTCGTGAGAGCAGACTTGTAGCGATAGACAGGCAACCTTCTTTATTCTGTTCACTGAGACTGTGTGGTAACCATACTCCTAATTTGTTGATCTAATTTCTTCAGGTGGCGAAAATAGTTGAGTGTGGTGCATTCAAACTTTCTGCTGTGTCTCTAGTTGATTGGCGTGGTTTTGTTCCAATATAGCTTTTAAAAGTTTGTCATCAAAATCGGAAGGTTGTCCTGTCTTCAGTTCGTCCTTTAACCCCTTAACGCGCGGCGTCCTCGCTGCAAGGACGCAAATTTTAAGATACAGCTGCAAAAATTCATCCCGGAAAATTTTTAGCAAAAATTTACGTCTATAACGTATCAGAAAAGGCCGGTTTTTTTAACCTTAAATTTAAAAATTTCTTTTAGTTTAATTTAGTTCATGAATTCCGGTGGCAGTATAATTTAAATGATCTGAATTGTCTTGCGCCGCAAAGGTTAAAGTCGCATTTCCAGAGCGGAATTTTGTAAACCAATCTCTAACTGTCGGAACTGTTGTTAGTTCTTCACAGTATACACTGCATATTTTTTCAGCTGTCGCTTTAGCACTATTGCCTTGTCTGAATTCCCATGTTCTTGTCTGAATTCATGACGAATATGCACTTTTTCATTCTCCATTTTAGGATTTGGAGTAACAGTTTAATCAAACATACCCCAGACAAAACGATTGTTAGAAGAATAATTGAACCACAGATTATATACTAAGACAGATGACACACGCCCAATGAAATCAGACCAATAAGTACAGTAATGCCAGTGACGGCTGAAAGCTAATGATTCCAAATATTTGCATAATTTCATTAAAATAAAAGGGGATCGTTATTGTGATTGGTTAAAAATGAACATAATATGCAAAATTACACACCTTCGAAGAATTTTATTAATATTTGCAGTATGCATGCTTTGACAATTAGTTTAATGCAAATAACGCCCAAACACACTACTTGATGAATGCAGGGGGGGGGGAGCCTATCTTTGAAGCCTTATATTCATTGTATAATGTTTCTGGTAAAAATTTTAACTAAACTGTATCGGAAATTATTTATGAATCGACCTAATATATAAACTATACCTTTTTCCGTGATGATTTGATCCAAAGAATTCAAATAAATTATAAAAAAGGGGGCTTACTATTGAAAAAAATTAATCTGATGTCAGTTTTAATATGTAGACGACCCCCTAAGTAAAATCTAACTATAACATTATAAACTAGACGTTATTACAAACTGATCGGTACCAGTCGCATGTTTCTACAATAGTTTACGGCAAAATTAGGTGGGGGGGGGGCTTTTTTTTTTTTTGGCTGACTGTACAAACCAACACTGTATAGTATATTAGATTGTAACATATGAAATGTGCTATTTTTTTGGTCTACTTAAAGAAAGAATATATTTTTACAGAACAAACTTTATTAATCAAAATAAGAACCATTAGCTTCAATACACATTTTCCAACGAGAAACAAGTTTTTTTTATGCCGGTATCATAAAATGTAGTCGTCCTGGAGGCAACAAATTCATTGAATGCCGCTTCAGCATCCTTTGCATTTCTGAAACATTTCTCCTGCAAGAAGTTACCGAGATGTTTGAAAAAGTGAAAATCTGCAGGTGAGAGGTCAGGTGAATATGGTGGATGGTCTAAAACCTCATAGTTGAACATGCGCAGCTTTTGACGACTGATCATTGAAACATGCGGTCTAGCGTTATCATGGAGAAGAATAGGGCCCTTCCTATTGGCCAATGCCGGCTGTTTACGTGTAAGTTCCTGCAGCATTTCATCGATTTCTCTACAATATTTCTTCGCTGTGACGGTTTTGCCTGGTTTTATAAAGCTATGGTGAATTAAACCAGCTGAGGACCACCAAACAGTCACCATAACTTTCTTTTGTTGGAGTTTCGGCTTTGGGAAGTGTTGTGGAGTCTTGTCAGCATCCAGCCACTGCGCTGAACGTTTACGATTGTCGTACAGAATCCATTTTTCGTCACAAGTTACAATTCGATTGAGAAAAGGATCATTTTGGTTGGGAAGTAGAAAAGCAGACGAGATTTCAAAACGTTTGTGATTCTTATTCTCATTCAATTCATTCGGTACTCATTTATCCAATTTTTTAACTTTGCCAATCAATTTTAGATGACGTGAAACGGTTGTAGGAGATACACCTAGTTCTTCTGCATAATCTCTAACAATATTGCCTGGATTTTTTTCAACTATTGCTCGTAAAACTTAATTGTCCACAACAGTCTCTGGTCTGCCCCGGTCTTCGTTTGTGAGACTCTCATCCCCAGTTTCGAACTTTGCATACCAACGTCGAATGGTACGTTGATTTTCAGAACCGTTTCCAAATGCAGCATTAATGTTTCGGGAAGCTGCTGCAGCATTATGCTTACTTTTCCACTCATACAAAAATAGCATTCCAAATTCTCTAGAATTCATCCTACGATTAAAGCTATAAACTTACCAGCAAATCACAATATTTTTATTTGAAACACATGAGATGAAAAAGACAAGGTTTTAACTTCAAAATGATACATAATTAACGACGGTATCAAAACAGTTTAGAAGGAACCAAATCTCAAAAATTTTACTGGTGAGAATCTTACATTTCATATGTTACAACCTGATATAAAAATATGGATAACAAGATTTAAGCTAAAATCTGAGAAAGGATATTTAACCCTTTTATGACCGCTGGCGTACATCCACGTCATTGTAAATCTGTAGCTCCTCCAGTGGGCGTTTCTTTCACAATTGGTGTGTTATTATATTTATTAAGAGTATTCCTTATATTCATATTTATATAAACAAAATAGTATGAATACAAATACTTTCACTAGAAAGAGTATAATTATTATGTATATCCATATGTAAAATAAATATGGACATAGAAAAAACGGTTTTCTATTGCCCAGAACGAATATTCCCCATTCCGCGGTCGTCTACTGTACTTGAATTCTTAATTTTAAATGTGTAAAATCTATATCTTTAAAAGTAATAAGACATATTACTCTGTTTTAAATTCTTTTTCCATAATAAATGTTACGCCAGTTTTATGCCGTGATTAGAATAATCGAAAATAAATAATATTCTTCTTTGTTTCAATAAAAGATTTTAAAAAATTAAAAACTTAAAAAAAAAAGAAAAAGTCATTATATTATTCAGTATAAAAAATAATAATAATAAAAATAAAAGTATTATATTTTATTATGTTACGTTATGCGATAAATTTAAATAGCATTAGCTTACAAAGAGTATAGTAAACGAATGCAAAAATGTCACAACAAGATTAAAACAGCAATTTTTTTTTAAATATGATAAAAATTTATAAATATTAATTATATTAATTTTAAAAAACAGGGGGGAAAGCATTGTTCACTGCGTATTGCACTTTGAAATAATAATCCTCGTCTTACCGCCTTTTCTAAAACATGGCATTTAACTTGAGGTGCACGAATCCTTGAATATCAAAGTAAAAAAAAAAAAAAAAAAAAAAAAAAAAAAAAGACAACAGGGATAAAATAGAATTCTAGCAGTGATAAACTAGGAAAATTTTCTAATATTTAAGAACAAAGACAAAACAATTCAGAATAGAGTATACTCTTTTAAGCCACAGAAGTCTCGCCTTTACACAATTTTCCTAAAACTTTACATTATTAAACGAAATTATTTTACATACTTCCAATTAAATCATTTAAATTTTGTCTTCATCATTCGATGTAGTAAATGCTATTGACATTTATGCATACCAGCGTCACAAACAGAGATACGAATACGCAAACTAGTTTTTTTAAATATTGTTTCCACAACATAGAAGACGGGCTTCATTTCTTTTGTAATTATTTCGAAATATCTATCTTGCATTACGATAATTTTATAAAAAATAATCCATTCTGTATCATAAACATCAAAATGTTGCTTAGAAAACAATTAGAATAACATAAAGGTAAATTAAAATAGTTTTTCGCCAAAATATACACATATATTTACTTACAGAGGATACAAATTAAAATAAGTGACGGCCCCCTAACAACAGTAAAAAAATGAAGTATCACTGTAACTCAAAAAATAATGTGAGGAAGGAATTGTAAATTTGGAAACCCATGCTTTTGATGATGGTTGTTCTATTCATGCAAAAATTAAGATAGGTCATAATTCATAATTTCTTCAAATATGAAATTATTAATAATTTTCATAATTCAAAAAATGTTTTTTTATTAAAAATATACATGGAATATGTTTGGGTTACTTCATTCGATCATACATAGATATATATATATATATATATATATATATATATATATATATATATACATATATATATTTATAACAGAAATTGAATATCATAATTATTTTGGATGATATGAATTAATGTTTGTCACATTCATTTAACATTAGCATCCTCATATTTTGACAGCTTAGAACTCTATAAAAATTTGAGCAAAATATATAAACTATATCACTTTCCGCTATGGTTTCATCCAAAGAATTCAAATAAGTTATAAAAAATGGGGGTTACCATTGAAAAAAAATTGAATTTGATGCCAGTTTTAATATGTAGACGACCCCTTAAGGAAAATCTAACTATACTATTATAAAGTAGACGTTATTACAAATCGATTGGTAACAAACACATGTTTCTACGACAACTTATGGCGAAATTAGGAGGGGTGATGGCTTTTTTTTTTTTTTTCTGATGACTGTACAATGATTGTTGACAACGAGATATTTGGTCAGCAAACAAGAAACCATCCAAGCCGAAAAGGTAATGTAATAATTTTAAGTAAAACCTGTTAACCAGTAACATAATATTATTTTCTGGTCTTGTTCTTTATCCAATTTTTTTTCTTTAAATAATTTTTTTGCAGCTCGTTTTTAAATTTCTTTTATTTTCCTGATTTTTATTATTATTATTATTGAATTGAAATATCAACTCCCAATGCAAAAATATTTGTTTGGAAATACGCTATAATAATTCATTTAAGTGAATTAATATTATTGATAATGTAATTGTAATTATAATTAAGCGCAATCACTCCTTCCCTATAAGCAGAGATTGCGCAAAATAGCTCTCTTGGTTTTACTACTACATTGTGTTAAATTGCAGTAGAACAACAAATAGCAATGAAATCCATAGAAGAAGGATTAATTCAAAGTTTTGCAAAAAATTAATATTTGGATTTTTTATACCATTTTGTTGAAGAGTGCGCAAACTTATGTACAGTCGGGGAAAAAAACGCAACACCCGCTGATTTTTCGTTATTAATTGACGCAGGAGCATCTAATAGACATAATTTAAGAGGAAATTGAATGCACTTACGTCGAAGTTTGATTTAGGGGTCATCTACATATTGAAATGAATGCCAACTTTCTTCAATAGCAACACCCAATTTTGACTTCATATTCGAATTTCTGAGAGTGTGGCAGTGCGGAAAAGTATACTATTTATATACTTTATCTTTAATATTATAGAGGTATAATAAAGAATGTGTTAGGGGATTATCTGTAAATGTAAAAAAATAAAATTAAGATTTTCCAAGAGAAACTTTTAATGTTTCACACCGGAAATTTTTTAGGAAAAAAAGAATTATAAAAATTGATAAATACATTGAGTAATTTCCAGTTGCTTAATTATTCTGAATTAAGTTTTTTAGATTTTTACATACTTCAATACATTTTAAATAATTTTAGGTCTATTTAATTGCATTACACTTGCGATTGGTCCAGATAGTACTCTTTGAAAAAAGTGCAATATTTTTCAGGTAAAATTGTCTATTATTGCTGTACTGATCACCAATAAAGCTTAAATTATCTTTCGTGGGAGTAACATAATATACGAAATGAAATAATGTAGATATATATATACAACAACGCATAAACTAAATCTTTTCGGATAAATTATTGTAAGGGATCATGAAGTAAATATTAAACGATTTTAATCGCACTTACCAGTTTTGGATCAGTTGAACTCTTTGGAACTGTACGATTCGTTTTATAATTTCTATAAAAATATAATTTCTTAATTAACTCTTTCGCGACTACTGACGTAGATTTACGTCATTTGAAAATTTGTAACTCTGTCAGTGGGCATTTCTTTCGTAATTTGTGTATTACATATTTCTTAAGTGTGTACCCAGTGTTCATATTTTTGCAACAAAATATACTATAGATAGAAATACATTGATTTGAAAGAATATAATTATAATGTATATCCATTTGTAATATAATTATGAATACAGAATATTTGTTCTGGAATATTTTATTTTGAGAAAATACTGCCTGTATGCATATCTTACTGTCAAAAAGCCAAAATCTTGTGGTCGCAAAAAGTGTTAAAATATATTTATAAAGGATTAAGTATATTTTAAAAAATATATAAAATTAAAATATATTAATGAAATTTTAAAGGCTAAAGTTACATTAAAATAATAATCCTCCCCCCCCCCCATACAGGAGTTTCGGAGAAAACAACGGAATTCCCAGAACACCTTTATTCTTTAATATTTTGCAGAGTTTCGAATTCGAATTTCTGCTCACATATTGTACTAAAGATTTTTAACGTTATATTGCCCGGAATTATGCAAGTTTCGGAGAAAAACAGGGATAAGTCGGGTTACTGAGAGAAATTTCGGAGAATAAAAAAAAAAAAAAAAAAATACATTTTAATTTACATTTAATTGCAAATAAAATTTTATTCTCATATTCTAATACGTGTATTTCAAATTCTAATTATGATTAAATTATTTTTAATACTTCATTCGAAAGACATTTTGAAATACTTTTATATTACCAAAAGTGGGATTCGAGATTTCACCCAAATTACACGTTTTGAGGTGTCCTGAATCGGCTTTCTTTTGTATCTCAGCTACTAATTAAAATAATTTCATAAGTAATACATCATTTGAAAGCTTTGTTGATTTCGAAAGATATTTTAAAGTTCTTTTATATTATCGAAAGTTTTCACCAGATTTACACGTTTTGAGGTGTCCTGAATCAGTTTTCTTTTGTATCTCAGCTACTAATTAAAATAATTTCATATGTAATACATCATTAGCAAGCTTTTTTGATTTGGAATCGAACAGTGGAATACAGATATTTCTACCGCCAGATGGCTCTGTAATATTTTCAAATTTCAATATTTCAATTTCTAATTATGATTAATTTATTTTTAATACATCATTCGAAAGATATTTTAAAGTACTTTTATATTATCGAAAGTGGAATTAGAGATTTCACCCGATTTACACGTTTCGAGGTTTCCTGATTAGGTTTCCTTTGGTACCTCAGCTACTAATAAAAATAAATTTACAAGTAATACATCATTTGAAAGGTTTGTTAATTTGGAATTGAACAGTTCTAAAACCGGGATAAGGCGCCGCAGGCGCCACCGAGCGGGACTTTGCTGAACTCAGAAACTTGAAAGATCATATCATGGAGAGCGAACAGGTTGTTTCAGATATTGAAACTGGAAGAGGGCGCCGCAGGCGCTACCGAGCGGGAATTTACTGAGATTAAAATTTTCAATTCAGCTATTTTCATTATATGTCACTAAGCTGTTGTAAAACCTGAAACGGGAAAAAGGCGCCGCTGACGCCACCGAGCGGGAATTTCATAAAGACGGATTTTCCAAGGTTCGCGAACCAGCTGGTCGCCTAAGGCGGCTATTTTTAAAATAATGGATCTTTTTTTAATTTTTCGTATCTCATAAATAACTGCTTAAAGTGAACCCGTTGGCATCTAAAAACAGATGCCAAAATTGAAAAAAAAAGTGGTGTAAGTCATCCTTTTCAAATTGCTATAACTCAACGAGATTTTCACTTAGAGAGATGATTCTTTTTTTTATTTTGCTTGTTAGAGCGAGGAAAGTATTTTTCTAAATATAAGTCACATAATAGGAGGGACCGTATAAAAATTAAATTTCGTATTTAATACGTATACAGCCCCTTGTACAAAAAAATGCCATATCTGAAATCTACTCTTAATTTGCACTAATTTTGTAATTGGAAGTATGTTTCTGTCTTTCTTTGTTTACGAGATAATCGCTGTAACATCTATTTTTAATCACATATACACTCATGTCCAAAAATTAAGGATAATTCAGAATCACGCGGAAATCGAACTTTAATGTAAAAATTTCGTCTGCAGAAATACCACACACATCTTTAAGAATAATATGCAAATTATAGGAGGACATCAGATGACGCCGATATGATGTTACAGTGACGAAAGTATAAGAAGGGGGTAGATGAGGAATCGGACCAAAGAGGGGAAATTTTTCACAAGCGTTCTGTATGCCGTTCTGTGCCACAACCGAATAGTTATGACACAGAGGACGCATGTAGATAATTTTTTACGTGGTAGAATTATCGACCGACTAGAATGTGAGCGTATTCAGATAGTAGTGTCGGGGGAACTTGCAATCGTCCAAAGTGTCATCTCTATACAGAGCCTGATTAAGGGGGAAGCACACATTATCTCCGCTCTCACCGGAATATTTTTACAATTATTTTTTACTTCATGTCATAGAAATTCCACGCTTTGACGAGGAAATATTTTTTATAAAAAATGAACGGTGTAAAACAATCCAATTTACTCACCGTTATTAGACACCAGAATTCTTTTAAATTAATTTTTAATGAGAATTTTCCGTTTATTATAGGAGGAAAGTATTTGTGAAAAAATAACGGTGTAAGTATAAATAATGTGTGCTTCCCCCTTAATCAGGCTCTGTCTCTATGCTTTGGCATCGATTTCAAATTGATGGAAATGCCAGCTGACGTTACAGTGCTGGTCTGCCCCGAGTTACAATGCCGAATAACGACCGGTATTTGACAGTAATTGCCAAAATGAGCAGATAAAGCACAGCATCAGACCTGTCTCGTCAGCTGTCGGCAGCCACGGGTACCACAGTTTCAAGGCAAACCGTGTACAAACGTTTGGGAGATATTTGTTTATATGCTGGCAGGCCTGTTAGATGTGTTCCGCTCACGGCAATGCACTGTTGCCAGCGGTTAACTTGGAGTAGCGAACATGCAATGTCAACTGCAGCACAGTGGGCTTGTGTGATGTTTTCCGACGAGTCCAGGTTTAGATTTCAGTGTGATTTACGTCAGACTTTCATATGTAGAACATCAGGTACCCGTTGCCACCAAAATATCATTGAACGACACCGTTACTGTGGGGCAGGAGTGCTCGTTTGTGGGAGGGGGGGGGGATCACACTGGACACCAGAGCAGATCTGCATTTCAAATTGGAACCATGACAGGCCACTTTATCGGGATATCATTCAGGAACAACATGTACGTTTGTTTAGGGGTGCCATGGACCTAGAATGTGTGTTTATGTATGCGCGTCCTCACCGTGAAAACATTGTACATTGATACCTACAGTCTGAAGCTATCACTCGCATGGAATGGCCAGCATTCTCACCTGACTAGAATCCGATAGAGCATGTGTAGGAAATGATTTTCGGACGAGTTGCCGTCCGCCAACCACCTCCTACATGTGCACCGGAACTTCGGAGGACATTGCTTACTGAGTGAAGTAATCTTCCCCAAGATCAGATCAATAATTTAATACTCAGCATTCCTAGACGTTGTAAGGACTGTATTTCATCATCCGAGAGACATACAATGTATTAAGCATCATATCAACCATGTAATGTTAAGATTTTGTAAGGGAGATATTTTTTTAAATTGCTTCAAGGAGCAAAAATCGTAGTTTTTATAAGTAGTATCCTACATAAACCACCTTTTTTTGTTCTTGATCTTTTGTTAATTAAATGGGCTTTATGAATAAGTCATGTTTGTTTTGCTTCTGAACCTTTATTTGCCGCAGCTAGCATTATCCTTAATTTATAGACATGAGTGTATATATACGAGAGAAGGAGAGAGAGAGTAGTCCACCTAAAAAGTGCCCTGTACAGTAAAAACAACTCATGGTTATCATAGGATGCTAGTGTTGTGTTTCTCGAGTTGATATTATAAAGGATTACCCTGTACATGTTTTTTAAGACTTTGCTTGCGGGTCACGTAACAATACGTTTTTCTAGGGGAAAAAAATAATCCTTTTCCTTTAGGACTTTCTTTGAAACAATGTTTTTTTTTTTTTGTCAATTAAAAGATTATCAAAAACATCCCTTTTCTTTTATTGCCACCGTCTGTAAAATTTAAAACATTTTATATATAAATAATTATTTTTATTAACCGTGTATTTCAGTTTGAACTATACAAGATAAGTTTCCATGTGTATCACAGTTTTATCTGTGATAATATTAATAAGTGTGTCGTTGTAGGGTTCACATCTTTAGTTACGGGCGCTTTGATCATTTTTATTAGCTGGGACCAAAACTCATTTCTTGTCTTTTTTTTTTTTTAAGAAAAACGTATAGGGTAGTCTGTAATGCGGACTCTAAAAACACAATACTAGTGTCCTACAATAACCATGCCCTGTTTGTACTATACAGCGCATTTTTTAGGTGGTCTACTCTCTCTCTCCCTCTCTCTGTATATATATATACATACACTCCTTCTCATATTTATAAGGGCACTTTATATTTTGAAATAACTAATGTAAAAATAATTCTGAACAAGATTATACTAAGTGCATTTAATATATCTAGTATTCTAAAAACCAAAACTGCTAAATATATTTTTTTAATATGAAACAAAATTTCTAAAAATTAATGCAAAATATTTTTTTCTCCACGTTTTTAGATGTTCATAATTATAGGGAAAATCAAGATTTTTTTCGTTTTATTTAACTTACTAGCGGATAAATTACAGCAGACATGCGAATTTGTTAACTCCTGGGCTAGATTAATTCATATATAAGCCTTCATTTTTTCTTGGATGGCCATTACTGATAATTACTCGAAAAAAAGAACGTTCATGTAGTGAAGTATAATAAATGTGTGTGGAAGGATTTTAAGTGGAAGGATAATTTCAATCTGTCGAATTTCTATTGAAATTCGAAGATCTAAAATTGCTGAAAAAAAATTTGATCAAACGTTGAACTGCTGGTTCGACAGGAGAAAAATCTGATGCAAAATCAGAGTTGTTTTACAGAGATCGAAGACTCATAATTCCTCTTACTGCCCTACTCATAATGACTGCTACTGAATTTGCTCGTAATTTTTTACGAAAGGTTAGGGTCCGCATTTATGCATGTTTAAAATAATTATTAATGTGGTAAAATGAACAAAAAACCTGTAATAATCAATAAGCATTTAATGGGGGAAAGAACGTCTGTGTTAAAGTTGAATAAAGACAATATGAAACGGTAAAATGTTGCACTTTCGGGTGAAAAACATTTTATTCCTAATTAACCAAATGTTTTTAACATTTACTGGCACGATCTGAAAATAGCGAAAGACAGGGCAGATGTTTTTAAAGGCAGATATGAATCGGGCATTTTAAAGGTGGATCTATGGTGCTCTGGGGAGCTGTTTATACTGAAGGCAGAAGGAATTTAGTAATTTTTTCTATTATTATGAACATCAAGAAAATATCCGCAAATTTTAAACGTGGGGTTCTCAGATTTTTGTTAGATTTTTTTTTTTTTTTTTTTGGGGGGGGGGGGGGGGGTAATAATATTTTTTTCAACAAGACTTACATTTTTGCTCTACTTCTAGAGCAATAGGAAATAGTTTGAAGAAAGAAACTTCTGTATTATTGCCTTTTCCGTGGCCTATAAGTTGAAAAAACCTTAACTTATCATATTAGAAATGTGCATGCAAATGGAATGCAATTTTAAATAGTTTAAATGTATTCAGAATATCATCTATGCTGTATTAAATGATATTGAAACTGAATATTAAAAAAAAAAGTATGTATATATGCCAGAGAGGATGTCTGACTGTTTCACCCTAAAAAGAGACCCCATAAAATATTAATTTAAAGAATAACTGAAAAAAATACTAAGATTCGATCTGTCCTTATAATTGTGAACTCCTGAAAAATAATCTTTTTGACGCTATTTAAAGTTTTTTAAGATAGAAAAACTATAAAACTTTTTAAATATGGTGTATTAATGAAATTCAAATTAATAAAATATATATTTGTTTAAATAATAGTGTTCAGTGTTTAGTTAATATAGAAAAACGGTAGTCCTTATAATTATGAGAAGGAGTGTATATGGAAAGCCTCCTTAACTAAATACCTGTTGCGTAGCTCGGAAACTAGGCAACAGTTGTAGCGGTAGACAGCGCCACCTAGTACAGATTATTTGACTTTGTTATTCAACTGTTATCAATAATTTAAAGAAGTGATACATGATATAATAAATCGACGTTTCTTCGATTTTATTCGCCTTTTATGTATAGCATATCCCACTTTTAAAACTTTTTGGTGGCTGTTGAATAAAAAAGTCGCGCAATCTGTACCAGGGGGCGCTGTCTACCGCTTCAACTGTTGCCTAGTTTCCGAGCTACGCGACAGGCATCTAGTTAAGGAGGCTATGGTATATGTCAAAAACTTCCATTATATATATATATATATATATATATATATATATATATATATATATATATATATATATTAATTGCCACCGTCTGTAGTATTTGAAACATTTTATATATAAACAATTCTTTTGGACAACATAACAGGGATGGAACACGAGCGCAGAATTCATACCGGAATTTGTTTAAGAAATTTCTCTACCTATAATATCGTCGATTTAAGAGGTAGAAATTTTTCTTACATTGATAGTGGTATGAATTCTGCGCCCGTGTTCCATCCCTGACATGTAATTCTGAGCGCGTTGAAGAAATAAGCTTTCACGGATGTCCCTGTTATATCTTTGATATCAATAAGTATGTCGTAATCATGTTCACTCGTTCAATTTCGGTCGTTTTGGTCTTTTTTATAAGTTGTGTTCAAAACTCATTGCTTGTAGAAGTGTTGACACAGATAGCGTTATAAATTTTGAAAATGTCGATGGGGAGTTAATGAAGAAGTGCGTATCACTTGCAGCCCCTTCACGTTTACTGACGAAAAGAATTATGGCTATTCGCGTTCAAAATTATAAACAATTGTACAAATTGTATTTACTTTGTATTTTTTTTTTAAATACATACTGAAGAAAAGAAATCTTTAATAAAATTAACTGCTGCGAAATTTGAAAACACTCTTTTTAAAAAGTGCAGTTTCTTCACTTGGAATAATAATCTTTCAACTAAATGCTTATATCTGTACTGATAAGTATAAAGGATTTAATTCCAAAAATGTCGATTTTGAGTTAAGTACATAGTCAGACTCAGAAAAAAACTCTCTATCGATTGGTATAAAGGATTTAAATCCATGTCATTTAGTCTTTGAGAAAATCCATTGGTAAAAAAAGATTCTAGTCAGAAATTTAGCATTAATCTTTGGTATAAAATATTTAATTCAATTTGTTCCCTTTATTAAATGAAGATTGACAATCACTGAATGGTATAAAGCGTATAAATCAACATAATCCCCTTTTCCTAAACGATTCTGCTCATTAGTTTTTAGTTAGTTTAACTTTATTTTTCGTCTCCTGAAATATTACGAATATGGACTTAAATCCTTTATACTTATCAGTACAGATATATGGTGCAGTGATGAAACACGGGCGTAGAATTCATACCAGTATTTGTTTAAGACATTTCTCTAACTATAATATCGTTGATTTATGATTGAAAAAATTTCTTACATTGATAGTGGTTTGAATTCTGCACCCGTGATTCATCCCTGAAGGTGGTCTTAGGTATAGTTGCCAACTAAGCACCGTTTGACTACCAGAAAATTTTTATAAGAATTTTTATTTTACTTTATCGGCGAAAACCGTTACAGTTCACTGATTAAGTAAGATAAATATTTCTATTAATTTTTTCCGGTAGCCAAAAGGTTCTAAGTTGGCAACTATCGTCGGAAACAACACTTTTTTCCTGATTCTTCTACCAGTATTTTGCTTTCGGAAGTTTGAACAGCAAGTTTGCACTATTAATTAAGTCAAAATTATCATGTAAATATTCTGGTGGAATAATCAGGAAAAAAAAGGGCGGGTCTGTAACTACCCTGTTATATTAACACTTTCGCGACCGCATGTTTTTTTTTTTTTTCTTTTTTTCTTTTTGACAGTTAGCGCCGCCTGTGGGCGTTATTCTTTCATACTACATTATTTTAAATCAATTTTTTCCATATTCATATTTATAGTATAAGTGGATATACATTACCGTTATACTATTTCTAATCAAAGTATTTGTATCCACGATGAATTGATTGTATAAATGTGAATATTGGGTGCATTGTTAAGCATTAATATAACCTATGTAATCTACAGAAACGCCCACTGGCGGAGTTACAAATTTTCAAATGACGTGAATTCACGTCAACGGTCGTGAAAGTGTTAATAAAAAAAGGAGTTGGTTCCACTGAAGGTGTAATATTAAAACTTATATTTCCATTTAATATTTTTAAATTGAACTGTATTATGTTTGTACAGTAAAATATATATCCATGTAACACATTTTATTGTTTTTGATATATTTTTCCACGGATTTGAAACCTTTAAATTGCATTTTCTTAATTTCCATTCTTTTTTTTTTTTTTTTTTTTTTTTTTTTTTCTCATAAAATTATAATGGTCCTTAATTTGCATTTTTTCATTAATTTATAATCTTTAAAATGTTAAAACTACAGTTTGTTAAGGAAAGGCCTTACCGTAATTAAAATAATTAGAGATGGATTTTGCAATATCTTTAAAAGGAAAAAATATTAAAATTAAAAATATAGTGAAAATCATCATAATAATTTTTATTATTTTATCATTATTGTTATTATGACTCCTTATTCTTACATGAACATGCATTTTTTTTTTTTTTTTTTTTTTTTTTTTTTAAATAATTAGTCAATTTTAAAATCCCTCCCTATGTTAAATTAAAAAATAAAAACTTCACTTTCAAATAAGTAAATACACACCATAACTATAGTTGCCAGCTTAGCACCGTTTGGCTACCAGAAATTTTAATAAAAAAATATTTTATTTTATCAGTGAAAATTGCTACAGTTCACTGATGTAAAATAAATATTTCAGTTAAACTTTTTCCGATAGACAAAAAGTGCTGCGTTGGCAACTATAGGCAGAACAAAGCGAATACAAAAAACAAATTTTAGAATTTTTTTTTTTTTTTTTTTTTTTTGAAGTAACTATATAATTTAACCCCTTCACTACCAATATAAGTCACCCAAGAAATTTTAATTGCAACGGTTGGTTATCTTTTCGAAGACATCTTACGAAAATGTCATTGAAGGTATTACACATACTTGACAACATCCTAATTAATATTCCATAGTAATGTTAGTCCCGCCCTTTTTCTCACACCAGTAAATTTTTAGAGTAATATTCTTCAAATGAAATTAAGATTAAATTAGAAAAATATACTCTAAAATAATACTGGTGTGAAAAAGAAGGCGGGGCTAACAGTACTACGGAATATTAATTAGTACGTTGACAAGTATGTATTACACAACAGTTAACATTTAAATTTAAAGGTGGATGTTGAATAAGAAATTCCTTTAATCTGGCAGTGCTGCTGCTTAGGACACATATGTCACTGTGGTAGTGAATGGGTTAAATATCCAGAATAAATGTAAAAGGAGAAAAAAACATATCTTCATTATATCAACTTATTCATTGTATATTAGCCCTAAATCCGTCTCTTTAAACTACTACCAGTAATATTAAATAATCAGGTTGCAAATAATTTTTAAGTTAAATAAACAAATTAAATAAAGAAATAAATGTTTAAAAAATAATATATTTAAAAAGTACAATATTGATAAGTTATAATAATAATAATAAAAAAAAAGTAGAAGAAGTTAAATTTTATCTGTGCAAATAAATACCTAAATAACTGTGAAGACTTAAAATTCATATTTTAAAATACCTGATAATTATTAAATTTAAAAATACAAAATAAATAATTAAAAAACTTCCTTTATTTGATCTGTGTATTCATCAATGCAGAATCCAGTATGCAGTCAACTTAAAGGTATATTATTAACAACGTTTAAATTATTAGACGTATTATCCTTATTCCATATCTACAGTAAATACGTGAAATATACGACTTCTTAAACTTAAAACATAAACAACTGACCAGTTATCCATTTTCTCAATTCTCTTAAAAATAATCTGGTGTGTAACAGCAGATATATCAACATTTATAATTTATTCTACGGCATTTTTAACCCCGCCTTCTTTTTGCGCCATAGCTTTTATATAGCATTTTTCTTCAATTTGAAAGAAAGATTAAACGAGAAAAAAAATTATTCTATGAAATTACTGGCATAAAAAAGGGCAATGATAACAAGTCTCCGGCAAAAATTATAAAAATTGGCAACTCTGGTAACACCCATACGACTCCTACCACCTTTTTTAAGCATAAAGGATGTCCAGAAATAAGTGTATGAAAATTAAAAAGTTTATATATATATATGTTTGAATAGCTAAGTTCTTATTTTATTCTCTTAAAAGATAAACGAAACATCCAAAATTATATATATATATATATATATATATATATATATATTATATTTAGTGAAAACAAAAATTTACCAAAATAAAAGAAAGTAAATTATTGACTTTTTCCTCGGTCCCAATTTAAAAAAAAAAATCACAAGAAATCACTTCAAAACTCAGAGATTTGGAAAGCGATTCATCGATCGAACACCGGAACAGTAAACTAGGGCATAAATTGTTGGCTATTCACAATCATCAGGACAATTCCAAAAAATATGCACATCATCGCATATAAAGCAGAAACGTCTTCCGGTTGAAAATCCATCACTTCCAATCAGAAAAGTTTCCAAGAAACTTGGAATATCAAAATCTTTGCGTCGGTTCATCAATTGAAACAATAAAAAAATAATTAAAAAAAAAAGACAAAGAAGAAGAAGAAGAAAAATCTCTCAATTTTAGTTGGTTTCAGAAAAGATCTCGAAATTAGCAGCAGAGTAGCGTGAAAAAAATCTACCTTCCCGTTTGACACTTTCGCGACCGCATGTTTTTTTTTTTTTTTTTTTTTTTTTTTTTTTTAACAGTAAGATCCGCCTGTGGGCGCTATTAATCCCAGTTACATATTTCAGAACAAAATTTCCCGTATTCACATTTATATTACAAATGGATGTACGTACATTATAGTTATACTCTTTCTAATAAAAGCACTTATATCCATAGTATATTGATAGTACAAATATGAATATTGGGTATATTTTAAAGAAATAAATAACATACAAATTTCGAAAGAAACGCCCACTGGTGGAGTTAGAGATTTTGAAATGACGTGAATCTACGTCAGAAGTCGTGAAAGTGGTAAGCTATTTTGACATTTAAGCGACTAGTTTGTGATCACGGTACCAATCCTGCAATATGAATACGTTGATTTGTGATAAAATAAATGCATTTTTATATACAAATACTTACTTTGATTTTACTATACTTAGTTTTGATATATTTACATACTTGCCAACCAAACTCGGAAGATTGTTAGTCCCGCTTCTTCAAGCTTACTTTTTTCACACCAGTCGTTTTTTAGAGTACTTTTCTTCTTATTTAATTGTAAATATATTTGAAATGAATTAATCTGAAAATTAAGTAGTGAAAAAAAAAAAAAAAAAATCAGATGGTAATTCCATACTTGCAAACATACTAATAAATATTCCGTAGTATTGTTAGCCCCGCCTTCTTTTTCACACCAAAATCTTTTTCGAGTATTTTTCTCGTTATTTAATCGTAACTGCATTTGCAGAATATCATTCTAAAAGTTTAGTGGTGTGAAAAATATGGCGGGAATAACAGGACTACAGAATGTTAATTAGAATGTTGGCAATTATGTAATTCTGGTCACCCATTATTATATACTCATTTTTGGAAATTATGTGGTTATAAGTCATAAACAAATTTGACAACTAACAATTTTCCCGTAGATGCAAACGGATACATATTTCTGATGGTACGTTAAAGAAAGTTTACATAGAGAGTTAAAAAAAGAAGTTAGAGCCATTCTTTTAAACACCGATTTCCGAGATCTATAATGACCTAATTAAACCGACGCCTGTTATTTTCCTTAGTAACCAAGTAAGCGGCATGTTAATTCATGTAATATCCATGCTTACGTAAAATTTGCATAAAAAATGTAGAAGAAGTTTTTGTGATGACCACAATGTGCTAGTTTTTTGTGATGCAATTGTTTTAATGTAGCAATAAAATTGAAGGCAATTGTCTATATTATAAATTTCTAGTTCTCTTTAATCACACACAATGTTTCAATTTGTAAATATGTCCTCAATTGCACAAAAGCAAGTTAAAATATATATAAGAAAATAATTAATAAACTATTTAAGCATAACACTCTCCTACTATTTAAGTTTTATATTTAAATGTTTTATTTATTTATTTATTTTATTTATTTTTTGTTTTATTTTTTATTTTTCCCTTACAAATGCCAGGAAGTTTTATAGTACTGAGTTTTCTCTTGAGATTTACGTTGAAATGCTAAAAATGGCGAAATATTTACAAGATTTATCTTAACAACTCTGAAATATATATGATGAAATTTTATTTTTATTTTGAGTAATAAATTCTGAAGATTTATTATATTGCTTTAAAGAAAATAGTCCTTTTTATCTGTAAAACTTCAGTTAATTTATAGTATTCAGTAATAAAATTTATATTTGTAAATTTTAAAATAAATATTAAAAACTGTAAAATTTAACATTTTTAAATCCTTCTAGTAATTTTATGATATTTTATATAATACATTTAACTTTCAAATAATTATATATTGAATAAAATTTTAATCTCCACAAGTTTCTGTTTCTTTTTTCCTTACCAAGCACATTTAATAACATTTAATAAAACATATTATACAATACATACGCAAATATGTATATAATATATACAAATACAGGCATGCCAACATTCCATGCATCCTGGAAAATTGTTCGTATCCTTTCTCATTTAACACCACATTTTTGAGGGTTTCTTTCCTTATTATTTAATCGTAACTACATAAAGGAGAAAATGGTGTTAGAAAAGAGCGGGTACAAAAATGCGTCGAATTAAATTATAATAGTGGCATGTCTATTTGTACATACATGCATGTATATATATATATATATATATATATATATATATATATATATATATACATATATATAACTACATGTACTGTAGATTTCAGTGTATAATCCGCAGGTCAAAGAAGTTATATTTGATACAGAAATTTCAATTGTCAAATATACAGTGCAGCCACATGTCCTAAAACTAGCAGTGAGGACGCGTCCAAATGTTAGACGAATGCCAACTTGTCCGACAGTTTGAAATTTGGAAAACATCCAGTAATTCCGAGCTTTGTGTTATTGCTCATTTTCTCTGAGTCAGATGACTGTCACCCTTACTTTAGCATTAGACTCGCTGAGTTAGCACTTGCGCAGATGCTTCCATGGTTTCGTCAAATGTGGTCGTAGAATAAATCAGCGTTCCCAACTTTTATAATTTATTCACGAGCATTCTTTTCCCGCCTTCTTTTACCACCAGAAATTTCGTAGATCATTTCTCTTTAATATGTGACAACGATTAAATAAGAAGAAAACCATTTTTCAAAATTTCCAGTATGAAAAAGAGACGGGGCTGAAAACGTTTGTTTGTAAATTAGAAAAGTGGGAACTCTGGAATAGATAGGTATATTTGTTCAAGTTGTCTCTTTCAAAACATATAGATTATTTAGTTAAATAAAATTTCCGGTGGAGAAATGACACATTAACTGAGGATTTTACGGTGTATATATATGTATAGCAGAAAGGGAGAGAATTATTCTATTAAACACAACATGAAAAAGCATCATACTAAGGTATATTCCACACCGATGTGTATATTTTGCTCCCTGAATTTTTCAAATTTAAAATATATTAGAGGATGACTTATATTCGGAATCATACTTACATTTCCCATCTACTCCTCAAAACTATATTTAATAGATTTCTCAGGTTCTGGAAAATATGCTTCCGAAGGATATATCTGTAAAAATAATCTTCGAGACTTCGATACAAAAGAAAAATCTATACTTCTCAGATCTAATTTCTATAATGCATACGAATTCTCTTATTTCAGTAAGAGTAGTAATAATCTAATCTGTTTAGACGACATCCTTCTTATCATAAAAAGCTATTTGTAAATTATTTCAGGGCTGCCACAGACGAATCTTTATTCATTTTTTCTTCTCTTCGCACCACTATTTTCTAAAGTTAAAAATTATAATATATTTACACAGGTAAATGTGCAACTGGACTTCATAAATGTATTACACGTTTTATGCTACGGAACGAAAACAAGAAATAAGAAGTCGTTTGTGGCAGCCGGTTATCTTTCAATAATCTGTACTGTACATATTCCAATTAGAACATCAAAAAAAAAAAAAAAAAAAAAAAAAAAAAAAAAAAAACCTGCAATGTCACCACTCCTCAATCAGAAATCGTTTATTAAATTTTAAAGAAATTCACTCTTCTTTGATAAAATTTCTATTAACGGTCAACCATCAGCTAATCAAATATCAACACAAGCCACTCAACGACTAAATTCAATTTGCCGCTATTGGAACATATTTTACAATATTGTTGTTGGAAACGGTGATCAAGCTCTTCGAATTAATATTAAGACGTTTTTTTCTAGCAACCATTATCGCCAATAACTTTTAATTGTGTCGTTTGCTTATTCACTTCGACGACTGATATTCTACTATAGATAACTCTCACTTCTCAAAATTATTGGTATGAATTTAATAAAAAATCCCCGCATTTGTCTCAACATTACCAATAACAATGTCCCGCATTTTGTGCTTGTGATAAGTTTTCGGGATCTGAAGAGATCTATTCAATCATCGGCCTTTTCTTTCATCATCGATTACTAAAAAATGTTTGCAAACCAATTTTTTAATATTTAGATAGAAACTTTCCAGTAGCAATTTCTTACATAGTTTGATGTTCTCTTAAATCTGATGCACATTCTGTTTTTATTAAACATCTTTATTATTATTCGCTATTATTGGTCTGCATTATGATTTGTAAAATATAAAATAACACATTTAATCCTTACCTGCCAAAGAAAATTTAAGAAATTCGCTTCACAATGTCACCGTTATTCTATAAACTCTAAAATAAGTAAATCTTTCAAAAAAAAAACGGTAAAGATCACTTGCAAGGTTATTTTATTTCATTTGGAAGTCGTGTCAGTGCTTTCAGTGGTAGCAGTACAATACAAAGAATTGTACTTTGGAAAGACGAATATATACACCCGGGGCTTTTAAGTGGTTAATCATCAAGAAATGACACAATGTTTAAATAATGTAAATAGTAAACTCTATTACTTGTATTTTTTTTAGTATCATTATGAAAGTCTCTAAGAGTCTTTTTGGAGAGTTATTTTTTCTTCTTTTTACAATATAAGTGCTACAGTTTTTGCATTTTGGATAATTTTGCCTTTTTCTTTTTCTTTTTTCTTTTTGTGGTTTGCATATGTGATGTTTTTTTTTTTTTTTTTTTTTTTTCCTTGTCTTGGTGCCTTATATTTGTAAACCTTCTTATTGAAGGCAGTTAAATATATATATATATATATATATATATATATATCATGTCATATACTCCGAATTTCGTGTTTGCAATCGTGGAACCAGAAGTAAATAATCAAGTCAGGCTAACTGGAAACTTCTTTATTTAAAATCCATTTCAGTATTGGAGATCCGAGACTTGTAAGCCAAGAAGTCTGCTGGGATCTTGAAATCAGTCCCGCTAGCGAACCGACTTTGTCGATGCCCGACCTCACACGTAACGTTCAAATTCGGCGGCGCGGAGTTATTGACTTTTACTGGCAAGAGCTAGTCAAGAAAGATTAATAAATTTTGGCGAGTTCAATCTTTTAAACCCTTGATTTTTGGTGTAAATTGGCGCATTTCTAAACCCAACCCATTTTATTTAGTTGAGTACTTTATTCAAAACTAACGCCTCTTCCTGCCTCTTCATTGTTTTCTATTGGTTATAATTTCATGATTTGTAGACATCGCGACGCTGGTTGGTGCTTTATTTTGCCAACTCGCCAAGTTTCTTAAAATAATTATTTATTGCTTTATATTTGACATAAAATAATCAAATCGTAATTTAGACTCATAAATCTTTTAGTCTTTAATTGAATCTTTCCGGCGCCTATTGTTCATCAAATTTATTTATTGGATAATTTATAAGCTATTTCCAGATATGAATATACTTAAATGATTAATTTGTTTATTTATTTTCAAATGATGATGATTGCGTTTGTAATTTCCGTTCGTTATTTTTTTGTAATTTTAGAGTAATTTATAATCTAATATGAAATTTCTTTTAACGCTTTCTGCCATCTGAAAATAATACCGTAGAATGTAAAAACAATAATTTAAAATATAAAAATATTAATTTATTTCTTACCTCTTTTTATCCATTATATTCTAAATCTTTCACATATATATATTAATATGCATAAGTATTGCTGAACTATAATAGCAAAAATTACCTTTATTATTTTAGAAATAATTTTCTTAACTTTATCTTCGTGAGTTTTAATTAATTATTTTTTCAAAACATATATATTATATAATAATGTGTTAGTAAGGTAGGAGAAATTTTCATCATTCTTTTTGACATGGAAAAAATCGTAAATGTCAAAATTTAATATCAGATCGATTTGCTACTAACAAAGAAACCCATTTATTTCTTTTAATTTATGTTAGTCCAGTAATAAATAACACATTTTTCCCAAAAGAAACAAGTCTTGTATATTAGTAATCCATAATAATATCTTGGACTTTTACTATCATAAATGTTCGACAAAATTAATACATTTTACTTTACTAAATTAATTACTTTTATATATATGTGTGTATTTCAAAATAAATTAAAGAAAATTTTTATGTTACAATGATATTTAATAGAGGAAAATTTACGTTTACATGGTAGTCCAATACGTCAAAAGTTGAGCTATATATAGCAGTTTTGTACGTCTGTATTATAACATAGTCAAAGACTTAAGAATATGTGTTAGAAACTTTTATAAATCATCAATTTTTTTAACAAATGTTATTTTTAAACTAGATTTATATAATTTTAAAAATTATTTTTGGCAATGTATCTTTTTATTTTACCATATTTTATTGTCATCATCACATCTGCATTTTCTGGCTATGAAATGGTGGAAAATAATCTAGTTTAGCATCAACATACTTTTTATTTCCTTTAAAAAATAAATAAATAAATAAATAACAGCATTATTATTATATTATTATTTTTAATTCGTCGAATTTCTGCAATTTAATTAAATAATAATAATAATATTAATACGTTATAAAACGGTAGAAATTTACGTAATTGCTTTATCAGAATTTCAGTATCAGTATATTTTTACTATCTATATATAAGACCACACGTAAGGTGAAATGTAAAAATTATCATTTCCACAGTACATTTCACAGGACACGTACTTTTCTCACTTTTCTTTACCACAAATCATGCCAGTTTGTTTTAGACTTAATTACTACCAGGAATTTTTAATAGAAAATATTTTTTTAATTACTCAAGTAGTTCTCTCTGTTTAAACATAACAAAAATGCCTGCCATGTTTAAGTAATGCTGAAAAAGAAAAATTTGGCAACTCTTCTACAGTTTTGAAAATTCTAACACAATTGTGAGAGAAATGTGTTGGGAAAAACTTGGAAAAAAAAAAGCCAACACCGGAAAAATTTAAGGTAAAAATTGAATAGAAAAAGTCATCGAAACAGCGGAAGGAAAAATGGGTCAGAATGTTAAAATGTAGACAAAACGGTTAAACGTTGAACGCCATGTCAGCCATTCTAGTGTCTAGACATTTTGTCATATATCTCTAAAAGTACTGTAGAAATCATTCTGAAGTGTGAAGAACATGTTATATTTCAAACATTTCAGTGAAAGTTTTACCCCGAAAGTACAAACAGTACCAATAAAAAATTAGCACTTTGAGTGCCATGTCAAACATCGGTTGCTGACAGTATCAAATATTATATAAAGCCTCGTCAACCATCCGTGGTTGACAGTGTAAAATAGGATATAAAACTAAAAATATTACACTGTTTTAAATATTTATTAAACTTTTGCTTTTTTTTTATTACAGGAGGAATCATTATGGAATTTTAATGGATTTTAAGAAATCTCGTGGCGCTCAACGTGTTAATCCAAAAGTATAAGCATAACAATTAGACATAATAGGGAGAGTGAGGTTGAATGGGGCAGCAGCAAAATTTTTATGTTTTGCAGGCGCCATAAACGTGTCAATTTGTGTGATATATGGCAGTACTGATTTCATTCATCAAGTGTAGTTTCAGAATTGTGCTCTCTATAAAAAGGCAGAAAAAAAATTAAAGTGTATTTTTCTGCTGTCAAAGTAAGTTTTATTGATTCAATTAGATAGTAGTTAAGAAATTAACTATTTGCTTAAAATTAATACAAATCTTATATGGTGAAAAGGCATAAATTTTCACTGTGTTTATGATATTCAAGAAGAATATTGAGAATTATTCTTTAAGCATATTTTCTATTTTATATGATCATGTGGTGGTGAGGATGAATGAAACAGTTTGGATGGGGATGAATGGAACATTCGTAACTATGTTCTAATTTAATATTGTACACAAGAATTATATTAAAACAAACTGTAAATAGATTTTCAGCATTTTTATAACCTGTAATTCAGTAGTTATAACATGGAATTTTTAAAGTAGCATGAATTTTGAGAAAAAATAGATTGAAATTAGTTGCTCTGATTTTTGTTTATAATACTCTAACAGCACAAAATATACCAGAAACATAACAATCATATAACATTGAAACATTATGAAACCTTCCGAAACGTTTAAAACCGTTCAGATTACTTTCCGATTTGTTTCAAAAACGTAGAAATGTCCGCGATCGTAACAAATAATCAGATACGTAACAGAAACGTTACAATCACTTAACAGATAGAAAATTAAAAAGGGCGAATGTTTCAGAAAGGTATCAGAGAGCATACTAAAACGTGTTACGTTTTTGAAAGATTGTAAGGTTTTTTCAACATAACTGAAACATTCTGTGCTGTATGGGAATTATGATTAAAAAAATTATAATTTTGAATATTCAATGCAACTTAAATCAATAATATCAATAATTAAAAAAAAAAAAAAACTAATAATAATTTGATTGAAATCACAATTTCAGTTAAGCTATATCAAATAAATCCTAGTGTTTATTATGGAAAACAGAATATAATGCTGAATTTTACTGATCAGTTTGAAACAAATAATTTGTACTGATAATGATTTATATCTTTCTAGTGCCTTATTTATTTATTTATTTGTAGATTATATCTTATTAGATTAAATTACCACAATCTAGAGCACTAGCAACTGTGAGAACGAAAGGACGTGTGCCTTTTGATGTTAATTTGAGTCAATACGTCATTTTAGAATGTGGCCTACAGTTACTTGAAAGCAGAAAAAACTCCAAGTTACCAGTTTTACCAACAAGATCACAAGCTATGATTAAGATCACATTAGCAATTAAGCTTTCCAAATATGAAGCAAAAGTACCAGGCTCAAACGATCCTCAACATTGCAATTTCATTAAACAATTAGACAACAGATTGGACTTGAGCACGTATGTGATCCTAAAGGAACCAGTGTAAAACTCAACACTTCCCAATAACACAGAAATTAAAACTTATCTTCTTGAACCCTGCTCCAATAACATCAGAACCAAAGGAATCAAACTGTCGACTCGCATTTAAATGAAGTCTGCATATTCGCCTTCGCTCATGACTCTTCAGACGAGAGTGTGGAAAATGGAGGGGCTGGCGTAAAATTCATCTTTCTACAACGGAAAAGAACAGAACAATTCAAAATTGACGCAGGTAAAATATCCTCAAACTTCACCTGCGAGTTTTTTGGTATCCAAAGTGCTTTGAATGAATATTTTAATCTAGAAGAAACGAAGAAGGCAAGCGTATTTGTCATCTTCATCAACTCCAAATCTGCCCTCCAGGCCATTCAAAAAAAAAAAAAAAAAAAAAAAAAAAAAACTCGGGACTCGAGTTGAACATACACAATATACTGCAAAGAATCTTCAGCTTGAATAAAAAATGCATCATGCAGTGGGTACCAGCACATGTTGTAATTTATGAAAATGAGACCGTAGATTCCTTAGCGAAAGAGGCAAGAAAGCTAGTTTTACTTAGATAAAAGAACAATAGCAAAAGAAATTTTAAAGAGAGTTTAAGTACAGCATTATGAATAACTAACAAGGATAAAAGAAAGTTTAACCCTTTAAAATTCACTACATATTTCCTTTTAAAAATTGTGAAATTAATTTAAAAAATGACATTTAGACACATCAATAATCATAAATATACGAATGAAAAAAAAAAAAAAAAAAAAAAAAAGCATTTTTTTTTTTTTTTTTTTTCAGACATTTATGGTTTTACAGTGAAACCAATGAACGGTAAAGGGCTATTTTTTCTCCTTAAAGAAACTAATATAAAAGTTGCAGAGAATAAATTAGATACTTTAGAAATCCAAGACATTTATATTTTGACTTACTTATTAAGAAATTCAAATAATTATTTATTCAGAAAAGAAGCAAATGTGGTGTAAGTAGTGTCACGGCACCAGGCGCCTAGCCAAATATTGTTGCTACAGCTCTCGATTTATTATTATTTTTTTTTTTTACTTTATTTATAAATTTACGAATTTATACATAAAATTAACTAACGAATTGTTTTACCATGAAAAACTATATATTTATAATTGCAAATTGTTTAGTACATATGAATTATTTAAAGAGAAAAAATTATATAAACATATATACTCACATACATACTTATATATATATTTACATAATTCCAGAAAATGATATTTTAAGAAATTGCAGAAAATCCAGGAAATATTCATTTTCTACTCTTATGTCGTGAGAAATTCGACCTTTACTGGAGTTTGGTTTCTCTCAAAAACCAAACATTTTACATAACTTTTCGGACACTTCTTTATATATATATATATATATATATATATATATATATAATTTAAAGTTGCTGTTTATGAATGAGAAGGATTGTAGTAACTTCATGTACTATTATTTAAAATAAATATTTTTTCTTTATTTTTAAAATTCATTCAATTTCAGAAAATTAAAGTAACTTCTATTGATACAGCATCTTCATCTGAAATAGCATTTTTTGGATTTTGCTGTCGTGCTGCCATGCTGTGTAAAGAGAATGAATAAGAGTTTAACATTCCATCCCTTTCAAGGGCAGTGATATATATTTTATACCACCTAATTTCAGTTCCTAACTTCAAAAATTCAGCCCAGATTTTTTTTTTTTTTTTTTTTTTTTTTTTTTAAATAAAATTTTACTTTTTTACCTTATGCGAAAATATTAAATTATTACTTTTCTTCTAATCTTGTTCTCAAACTGTGGTAGCACTTGGAATTCATTGTCCCTGAAAGGGTTAACACTTTGTAAAAATACTGAAAAAAAGCTTGGGGGGGGGGGGGGGGGGAGAAACTGCAAAGTTTGGTTTCTTTGCGAAACCAATGAACGTTAAAAGGTTAAATATAGCATTACGAGCAAGTGAACGATTATTTTTGGTAAAATTTTACACTTTTTATAGATTTAAAAAAAAAAAAAAAAAAAAAAAGAGAGAGAGAGAGAGAGAGAGATAAGAAAACAACAAAAATCTAGACCGTACACTGATTAAATAAAATAAATATTACTATCAATTTTTTCCGGTAGCCAAATGATGCTAAGTTGGTAACTATAGATACAATGCTCAAATATCTATCAGTTTGTAATAACGTCAATGTGTGTAAATTTAACTAGCTTTGAACTTAACGAATGAACTTAATTTATGCCGCTAAAATAGAAAAGTATTTACTTCTAATACGAATTTCATATTAATTTACCAACAGGTACACACTGTGGTATTCTTGATACATAAACTCCAGGATGGAATCAATCCAACTGCGAACTAAAAACCATACATATAAATAAAATACTTTCAACATTAATGACGGTGACAAAAAAATAAAAATAAATAAAATAAATTAGCCAATTATTAAATAGGGAAAAAAAATTGCTACTTTATTTCTAATTAATAGTATAATATTTAAAAAAAAGTAAAGTATTGTTTTGTTGTAAAATACAAGAATGGATTTCATTTTTCATAAATAACATGGAGTTACGTGACTCGCACGCAAAGTATATATGCATAGTTGCCAACATTTCAATCTATGTCGGAGTATTTTTAGCCCCGCCTTTCTTTCGCATCACTTTATCATACTTGCCAACCATCTCATTAATAACCATACAGTTGTTAACGCCCCCTGAAAAAACGCTTTTTTTTTTTTTTTTTCACACCACTATATTTTCAGAGTTATTCACTCCAAATGTTTTTACGATTAAATAAGAATAAAATTACTCTAAAAAATTATTGGTGTGAAAAAAGAGGCGGGTACTAAAAATTGCACGGTTCATAATGAGATGGTTGGCAAGAATGCTTTATTGATAGAGAAATATTCTCCAATACTTAACTTTCATAAAATAGGAAAAAAAATACTTAAATAAATATATATATATATATGGTATGGAATAAAGGCGGGGTTAAAACTAAATATTGGCATAAATCTAAATATTGGTATATATGTGTATATGTATATATAGATATATGTATAGCCATAGTATAACATCATAATCACATATCAACATATTTAATATACGTATTTATTTCAAATTTACATTGACTTTTGTTGTTGTAGCTACAATGGTATTTACTTTTCTAAATTTTTATGTAGCAGGCATTTTTTTTTTTTTTTTTTTTTTTTTTTAAGACATCAATTGTTATTATTTTTGCGCTTTCAAAATGATTATTATCTGGATTTAATGTTCAGTTGTCGTGTAGATAGAGTCTAAAAAATGCATTTGTTCCCTTTAAATGCATTGAATACACAAATTGTATAGTTATGTGTAAAAAAAAAAAAAAAAAAAAAAAAAAAAGTTGCCGTGTAGATAGAGTCTAAAAAACGCATTTGTTCCCTTTAAATGTATTGAATTTACAAATTGTATAGTTATGTGAAAAAAAAAATGTTAATGTATCTAAAAAGTTGTTTTTGGCATTCATTCACACATAGTTTGGGCATTTATTATCAGCATTAACTAAATGCATGGTGTTTGCACAGGAATGATTTCTAGTTCTGCAGCATTGTATGTTCTGCATTGTATGTTCTAGTTCTGCAGCATTTGTATGATGCGTTTTTTCGTAAATAATGTGAAAAAAAAAAAAAAAAAAAAAAAGAAAAAAGAAAGAAAGGAAAAAAAAGAAACAAAGAAAATCAAAGAAATTAATTTAAAAAAAAAAAATGTTTTGGTTGTATAACTTTCTGTCTTCTTCTTCTTCTTCTTTTTAATTAATTTATTTATTTATTTATTTTTAATCGATAGTTAAAATGTATTATACGAAATACATAGCTGCCAACATTTTAATTTATTCTGGAGCATTTTTATCTTCGCCTTTCGTTCACACCACTTTAATTTTAGAATACTTTTTTCCAATATATAACTGTGACAAAGTAAAAATAATTTAGTTTTTGAAAAAGAGTATTATGAAATAAAGACGAGGCAAAAAAGGCTCCGGAATAAATTAAAATTTTGGCATTTATGCCAAATGTCTTCTAATATGATTTTTTACGTACACCTAGCTTAAAAATTTTATAAATATTGTTCACTGAAATTTCCCAGTGTCGAATGTTAAATTATAACTTCTTAATTTACTGGTATACAAAACACCTGATTAGTAGTTTTGTCTTTGCATTTTTCGAAGTTTGTTAAGCTACAGATACGCGGCAGTATCTAATAAGAAGCATACATGCATCTATATATAATAAGCTTTTGGAAAATAAGAAATAACTGTCGAACTGCTAAGAAATATATGTTTACTTAACAAAACATGTTTATTGTAATATTTATTTGTTAATAGAGTTAAGAAATTTGCGTTAAGGCATATCAGAAACTTAAATAAAAAAAATCTGATGTGGACGCTACATGCCTTTCTTATACTCCCATTGGAATATACATATTGTTAAGAAGACATTGCAGGGATGGAACACGGGCGCAGAATTCATACCGGAATCTGTTTAAGAAATTTCCATACCTATAATATCGTTGATTTAAAAGGTAGACAATTTTGCTACATTCATAGTGGTATGAATTCTGCGCCCGTGTTCCATCCCTGACATTGACATTTTTGTGTGACGTAACTAAGAAAAAGCTAAAAAACTGTTACTCTAACCAGAAAAGTCATGATAATAGGTTTATCTATACCGACAAATAAATATACGGGTTTTTTTCAGGAATGGCTTATTACAGAATATCTCATTTTCAAATGCATAGCTCAGTTTAATGAAAATCCTTCGAGAATAGATGGCTTACATTTGTTCTTTTTGCCGAAAATTATGGGTGAAAAATTATATACTGCTGCCCGTTAAAATTTCAACACCAGGAAAGAATGGGAATATCAGAATGATATTTATTGGGCACATACATCATAGTAGGAATAACAATTGATTTAAATTTCAGGAAATTTGGAGTAATATGTATTGAGAAAACATTACATAAAGCGGCGACCTCTGTGATCGAAAACAGCACTTTTCTGCCTAGGCATTCAACCAAACAGCGATTGGATGACATGTACGGGTAGATAGCACTTCGTGAAGCTTCAACACGATTCCACAATTCATCGATCGTAGTTACTGGTGAGTGGCTGGGGGCCAATCGTTTTTTAATTATTAAACAAGCATTTTCATTGGTGCGAGATCAGGAGAACGCGCTGGCCAGAGCAAGAGTCGAACATATTCTGCATCGAGGAAGGTCCGAAAAATACGGACAACTTCGGGTCGTGCATTGTCCTTCTTAAATATTGAACTTCAGAGGCCTTGAATATAGGGCAGAGCGACGGGCCTTAAATCGTCAGAAATGTAATTTCTGGTATTCAGATAGGCGGAAATGTAACCAAGAGGTGATCGAGACGTGTATCCAATCATACTGCATAAATTGTCATTACCCTCAAAATTCAATCACAGATATGGGCGCCATTAATGTTTGATGAACGATGAACCTGGACATAGGAATGGCTTGAACTCGCCTTTCAGACAAATCACAATCCTGTCTACAGTATCAAGATTGTCTTATCCGTATTTAACTGCATTGTGAATAATACACATGGCCAGCTGGGATTCGACATGGTTACACTCTCCATCATTTACAGTGATGGTATGGGGTCCCATTGAATACACGTCTCGATTACTTTTCGTTTGCATTCCCGGCACTCTAAATAGGAGCTCATTACATTTCTGGTGAGCGAAGACCTGCCCTTCTGCCCTATACTCAAGGACTCCGTAGCACATAATTTAAGCAGGATAATGCACGACCACAAGTTAACTGTATTGTGCGGACCTTCCTTGATGCAGAATTTGTTGAACCGTTGCTCCAGTCAGCGCGTTCTCCTGATCTCGCACAAATGAAAATGATGATTTAATCTTTGAAAAGCAAGTGGCCTGCCACCACTTACCAGTAACTAGGTTTTATGAATTGTGGCATCCTGCTGAAGCTTTATGAAGTGCTGTACCCGTACATGTCATACGATCGCTGTTTGATTCAATGCCTAGGCAGATAAATGCTGTTTTCGCTCACAGAGGTCGCTGCTTTATGTACTGTTTTCTCAGTACATACTATTCCAAATTTCCTGAAAATTTAATCAATTGTTCATCTTACAATAATGTATATATGTGCCCAATAAATATAATTCTGATATTCGCATTCCTTCTTGGTGTTGCAATTTTAATGGACAGCAGTATACATTTTACCAAAACAATTAATTCAGTTAGAATTTAGAAAGTATTTATTAATCTTGGCTACCGTGAAACAATATTTGCCACCAAATTTTATCACTAATCTCGCCAAGTCGCCAAGTTTGTAGCCAACGCTAATTTTCGTCTTGGCATCGATTTTGGCAATTTTGTGTCGAATTTGGCTACATGACGACCTAAATTGCAACACCGCGGAGGAATTATCAGAAATTAATGACATATAGTACACAAACTAGGTATTCATATAAATAAATGTATAAATTTTCAAATGAGAAAACGATATTAAGAATCCGAAGTCCGTATTTTGTGTATTACAATGCGCTGCAATAAGCACTGCTATACGACACGGCATACAGTGAAACTAATTTTAAATGTCTGCCTAAGGAAGAATATTCTATACTCTTTGTATACGTACCCAGAGTTCATCCACAGAATCTGTAAGACAAGGATTATGGATTATAAGCGAGACGCCAACCAATGAAATTCCATACATTTTAAATAGCAGACCTATACAGCAAATGAACAGGACAAGGAAAAAGCTGTAGGTTTTTTGCTAAAAAGAAGGTTGCAACATATGGGCGTGCATTATCCTGTTGAATGATGGCTCCAAGGAAACCTTGGAGGAAAAGGACGTCTTCAAGCTCCAGCACTACTTGTTGCTGTTAAGATTATCTGCATATCACAACAGCTGAGATCGTCTATGATACACAATCGCAACTCAGACCACAACACTAGATGTTCGTCCACTGTGATGTTGATAAAGCACTCCGAAGCAAAGCTTTCTCTGACGCATATACGGCCATCATGATACCACAAATTACTGCGAGATTCGTCAGAGATAATCGCTTGGTACCAATCTGAACGCAAGTTCTATTTTCATTAGCCCACTGCAGCCGCAAACGCATGCAAACTCCTTTGCATGCGTGGGATCCTGCATAAAGGAACATTTGAACGCAACCCTCGATACAGCAGACGTCGACGAATTGATGAAACTGATATTGATGCACCTGTAGCAATGAACAACAGTGCTGAAAATTGTCTTGATGAAGCTCTATTACCCAACAGCGCCATGCGGAGCAAATGCAGATCATCGCATGTTGACGTCATCTTTCGGGATCCATAGCCGGATTTACGAGTCGTTTGATTCCCGTCAGCCCATTTTGTAGAAGTTCTTATCACATACTACTTATCCGTTGCACATAAGCTGCTATTGCAGGATAAGAAAATTCCTTTTCACAATTCTCCCCCGTTTAAAGTCCATAAATTGTTGAAATGTCACACTTTTTCATCGAAGAGCCATTGTTACGTCTCACCTAACGTTCAACGCTAGCAGATAACCACAGGTTATCATCGATGTCCCGCTACAGCTCTCTATTTGTGACTTTGAAATGTCAATCATTATCTTAATACACTATAATTCACATTTAATGAAAAATTCAGCTCAATCGTATTCCAGTTATATCATTCCTTCAGGGCTTAGCAATTTTCACAAACAGGATTCTGTATATATATATATATATATATATATATATATATATATATATATATATACATATATTATAAACACTAGCAGAAACAGACACAAAACAAAGTAGCTTAGAGCAGGTAGCAGACACAAAAAAGTAGCTTATTGACTTTTGAAAGCAAACAAAAGTTCATTCACATTATTTAAATCTAAAAAAAACTAGGGATCAGGAAACAATAAGTCCACACTATTTTAGTTAAACTTGCCTCATTTGATGGTTTAAAATAACTGTAGAAGACAAAACACCGAGAGGATTGTAACTATTATACCAAAGATGAACTTAAAGACATGGACCATTTGTTTTTAGGGAATAAATTTCAAAGTGTCTACTATCTTCATAAAATCTAACGTTGATTACAATAAATTAAATTTTTGTCAAATAACTTGATTATCGTCAGAAACTAGAATTTAAAAGAAAATCGTGCTAATACTGAATAATAAACTGAACGAAATGCAGCGTAAAAATATCACGAAGAAAATTAAATTAATCACATCACAGCCACTTACTCTACGCCGTTTTTGTTAGGGTAATTTTACTACTTTTTCTAAAGAGAAAAGTTTTCTTTAAGAAACATTTTAAATTTACAAAGTTTATTGATTTTTTAAAGTATTTATGTCAAAAAAAAAAAAAACCCATTAAAAATTAAAGGAAATAAAGATGTATGACAATAGGAGTCCTGAGAGAGGCATCAACAGAAAGATAACATTGAACTTTCAAAATTAGTTATGACACTACATTTTTTGAAAAAAAAAAAAAAAAAAAAAGATTTTACCATATTTATTTTCTCTTCAGTTCATACATATGGAAGTATACATGTACATAAGAAAATAAAACGCGTTATCTTTTTTTTTTTTTTTTTTTTTTTTTTTTTTAATCAAAAAGGAGAAAAAACAAAACAATGAAAAGGTCTAGTATATATATTAAATTTTCAAACATTAAAAAAAGAGATTAATTTGTAAAAGCAGCTTTTCCATTTAAAATAATTTACAATTAATTCGTTTTTCTTAGCGTTATACTTTGTATTAATTATAAACCTAAAAACGTGTAAATCACTTTTGAAATACTGGAACATCACTTAATGATAAAAATTATACTTCCTTTCAGAAAACTTTTTATGTTCAAACGACATATTTATACGCTCAGTTCAGAAAAAAACAGATATATATCTATCTACATATATATATATACTTTTTCTTTAATAAATGTTAATAAATATTATGTAACATATTACTTAATAAAATGATATTGGTAGAAATTTCTTTCGTTTATTTTGGAACATGATAAAAAAAGAAACAGGAAAATTAAGTAATTTAGGTGAGAAAATTGTAACAATTATGGGGAAGATTTATGATTGGCAAAGTGTAAGATGATATTAAAAATCGGCCTTACACTAGATGATAGCTTTGAAAAACATATGTTATTTACTTTCTGACACACATAAATTATTAGACGTAAATGGTTTGCTTTGTTAGTAGAGCACATTGGCTTTATATTAATGTTTCAAATGTATGGCTTTTTTGCCTATCAACAATAACAGACATAAAATATCTTATATTAATAACACTCTGTTGTAAAATTTATGGCTTTTATAAAATAATCAATAAAAAATTCCAATGACGTAATAACACAAAAAAATATTTCAAAAATATTAAAAAAGTACTAATTTATAGTATCGTAGATGGGCGTTGCTTGTATTAATTAACATGCATAATAAATTATGAATATTACATTACTTTTAGAAAGAGGTGTGAATAGAAAAGACCCAAATAGAAGAAAAAAAAATGCAATGTACGAAAAAAAAAAAAAAAGAAAAAAGAAAAAGAAAGAAAAGAAAAGAAAAAGGAAAAATACTAAAAATTTCTCTAAGATATATATAAAACCCGAATACAAAGGTTACAATGTTTTTTATTAAACATTATTATATGAATATGCAGCTTAGTATGTATTTTTAAATAATATTAATTCTTCAGGTTTAGGAGTTTTATTTTTAAAATTTATAAAAAATCTTAAAGCATAATAAAAGCTAATAATAATAAAAATGTTCATTAAAATCAACCATAGTATGATTTCTAAAGCAGTGAAACATGTAAGAATAATATTATGAAAAGTAATTAACTAAACAGCAGAAAAACTTATTGGTCTTTTATTGACCATTGCTTCAATGATCAATAATATCAAAAATAGCTGATGATAGGATATATGTTGTAACATGAAAATCTAGCAACGTAAACGTACATCATTGAGGGCAGGATTTATAGAATTCCTTTAGCACTGGCATTCCAATGAAAATACCATGAGATGTTGTTGTAAGAATGATATATCTATCTATCTACACACACACACACACACACACACACACATATATATATATATATATATATATATATATATATATGGCATTGTGTAATTGTGGCATGTCTCTATCTTATCTCCCTCTCTCTCCATATATATATATATATATAGACAAGCCACAATTTCTGACCATTATTAATGTCACGCGATGTGAAACGTGTATTCCACACCGAACGTTTTGTGAAATAATAGTCTATTATGTTATAAGAAAATGAGATAAAAATTTCTGTTTTAAAATGTAAAATGAAGGAAAAGTGGAGGATAAAAATAAAATGCAAATGTCGACATATTTGTAGATGTTAAGAAAACTGTTTATATCCGTTTATATCCAATACTAATTCGAGCAACGTGAAGACGACCTGCCAATCATCTCATTAATACGAGTGAAAATATTAACGCCCTTTCAAAAACGCCCTTTTCCCCCTCACCGCTATTTTTCAGAGTAATTCTCTCCAAATGTTGGTACAATTAAATAAAAATAAAATTACTCTAAAATATGACTGTTGTAAAAAAAGGAAAAAAAAATAATAATAATAAAAATTTTACGCTTTACAATGAGATGGTTGACAAGTACAGTCACCCAAAAAAAAAAACGCCACCCCCACCTAATTTTGCCGTAAATTATCGTAGAAACATGCGACTGGTACCAATCAGTTTGTAATAACGTCTAGTTTATATTGTTATAGTTAGATTTTACTTAGGGGGTCGTCTACATATTAAAACTGACATCAACTTCATTTTTTTCAATAGTAACCCCCATTTTTTATAATTTATTTGAATTCTTTGGATCAAATCATCACGGAAAATGGTATAGTTTATATATTTCGCTCAATTTTTCATAGAGTTATAAGCTGTCAAAGTTTGGGGGTGCTAATGTTAAATGAATGTGACAAACATTAAATCATATCTTCCGAAATAATTATGATATTTAAATTCTGTTTTTTTTTTTTTTTTGTTGTTGTTAGAATGAAGTGACCCAAACATATTCCATGCAAATTTTTGCTAAAAAAACATTTTTTGAATTATGAAAATTATTAATAAATTCATATTTGAAAAAAATTATGAATTATGACCTATGTTAATTTTTGCACGAATAGAATGGGCATCATCAAAAACATGGGTTTCCAAATTTACAGCTCGTTCCTAACATTATTTTTTGAGTTACAGTGATATTTCACTTTTTATTCCTGTTAGGGGGCCGTCACTTGTTATAATCTGTATCCTCTATAAGTAAATGTCTGTATATAATTTGACGGAAAACTATTTTAATTTACCTTTATGTTATTTTTATTGTTTCCTAAGCAATATTTCGATGTTTATTATACAAATTGGCATATTTTTGTAAAGTTGTCACAATGTAGGCGAGGGATTGTGAAAGAATTTCAAAAGAAAAGAAGCCCCGCCTCTATCCCATAATGTAACATAATAAAATATCAAATTTCTATTAAAAGTTTTTTAATACAGAATCAAATAGTAAAAAATTGCTTTATTATTATTTTTTTTTTAGTTTATAAGATCTATTATTGGAACATAGCTCAATAGTATTTATTTTCAATTTCCTAATCACGAAATCAAAGTCACAGTTATTATGGAATAAAAATTTAAAACAAAGGAATTGTCTTATTACTTTCAAATATATAGATATTGATCTTACAGAATCCTGAAATTTCATTTAAAAGACTTTAAACGTCTAAATTTAAAAATTCAAAATAAAATAAATTAATCTAAATGCTTTTAAAGTTGAAACGGGAAGATTTCAAAATATATGAAAATTGGCATTTGTGTTTTGAACATTTTGGTGCGGCAGATATTAAAAACAATATTTTTATGATGAGCTGAACCTAAGCTTAAGAGAGGGCGGATCCAGCTATTTAGCACGAGTGATATCACCTGACTAAAACCAGAATAAACAACATTTTAATTTATTCCGGCGTATTTTTAGCCCACTGTTATTCTTTTTTTTTTTTTTTTTTCTTTTTTTTTTCAAATTTCAACACTAGCTACAGTACGCTTACGTCCTATTTACATTAAGCCTTGATATGGAAGCTATGTTGCTGTTTTTCGATGCTGCGAAAATTACAAAATATATTTGTGTTAATATACTATACAGATAGAAGAATAATTATATAATATCAACAAATCTTCTTTAATCAATATGTTTATATACATTACTGTATGGAAATGTTTATATATGAATATTGTATTTATTTTTAATGAGAGATATAAACACAAAACACTAAAAAAAAAAAAAAGAAGAAAATGTGTTATAATTTTTTTTTAAATCAAGCAAAATATATTTGCATACTTGCCAACCTAACCCGTAACATTGTTAGTTCCCGCCCCTGTGTGTACACAATTTAATTTTTAGAGTAATTAACTTCAAATACATTTATGATTAACTCATTGAGCGCCACGCGAATTCTTATGGAAATCATATTCAGGCCACACGTGCTGCTTAGAAGCGTGTTATGTTTATCGAGTTTCAATAAACCCCATTAGGCCTTAACGATATAATCCTGTAAAAATCCTATTTAAAAAAAAAAAAAAAAAAAAAAAAAAAAAAAACATGAAGTAAATTTTAAATAAATTGTCAGTAATTACTTAAAACTATGTAAGTTCTGTAGTTTTATATCATATTTTACACTGCCGGCTGACTTAGCCTAAATGGAAATATCAGTGTCAGCCACCGATGGCTGACACGGCTCTAAAAAGACTGATGTGAAAAATATGTACGGAAAAGGGCGGGACCAGTAATCTTCCGGGATAGGTTGACAAGAATGTATATACATAGAGCAATGCCAGAAAATGTTTTTTATTTTTCATGAACCAGATGCATGGTACTTTTTTTCTGAATAGTCTATGTATTAAATATAATGCTGATTTAAATACCCTTTAAATGAAAAGTTTTATTACATAAAGTAATTTTCTGGCACTCTACAGCTCCCAAATGACACGCAATACAAAACCCCGTTTTTTTCCAGTGCTTAAAGGGTATTAACGTTTAATATGCTTTATATTCGTTTTGATCTTTCCTTCTCCTCCTTATCTTCTTCTTTTTTCCTTAAAAAAAAAGAGTTATGTAACATTTTGACCTTTTCAAGTGAAGATTTAGATTAAGGGTAGTCAGCCTTTCTACACCCACCGTCCACTTCGGTATCTGTGTTAAAGTGTAGAATTTTAGAACATCCCATTAAGTAGTAGGATTTATTATTTTGCATATTATTTTTGTTACACATTATAAAATATAAAAGCAAAAGAATATCGTGGAGATTTATGTAAAAGTTTTTAATAATGTCATGAAAAAAAATAATAATAATAATTAATTAAAAAAATAAATAAATAAAAATAAAAAAATCTGTTTTAATATTTTAAAAAAGTCAATTAAAGAAAATGAAAGTACTGCAGTATCAAAACAAATTCCCATTGTCACTGTGAAACGGCCGTGGGAACCAGGTTGAGTGCCGCCGTTTCAGACAATTATACGGCAGCCTGAGTTAAAATAATTTTGAATTTTCAAACCAATTTAAAACCATTCATCTTTTTTTTTCTTTTGATAGATATTTTAATATCTATTCAAGCTATTTAATTTTCTTCGTATGAAGTGAACTATCTGATGTTTAATCAATAGAAACCAATAAAAATCTCTTAATTTATAAACTAACTCAGAAAGTTCTGTGAATTAGTCATTTTTTTATTTTATAATTAACTTTTCTGAAATTGTTTTCCGGTGTGAAACTTAATAAATAATATATACTCGGTGGTAGATCGTGATTTATATTTTCTAAATGTATAGACGGACCCCTAATACATTTTCACGCGTAACTCTATTTAAAATTGATTTAAGGCATATAAATAGGTATGTTTTTCGAACCGCCTTAATCTCAGAAATCTGAATATGAAGTCAAAAATAGGGGTTGCCGTTGAAGAAAATGAAGTTAATGCCAGTTTTAATATGTAGACGACCCCTTAGGCAAAATTTAACTATACCGTTATAAACTAGACGTTATTACAAATCGATCGGTACCAGTCAATTGTTTCTACGATAATTTACGGCGAAATTAGGTGGGGGTGTGGCGTTTTTTTGGGGGGGTGACTGTACATTGCCCGCATCAGTCCTATATTTTTTAGTGCCTTTTATTATTTTGCCACCACTTTAATCAATTAATATTCTCTTACTTATTACTGTAGCTTTAAAATCTTGACAAAAAATGTTTAAAAATATAGTGGTGTTAAAATAATAAAACAAACGTGAAAATATAGGACCGCTGCGGGCACTGCAAGTATGCAAATACAGATGATGATGCAAATACAGAATGTGCGTTGCAGCAGTATTTTCCGACTTTTGTTCTGTTCTCAGTTGAGGCAACTTTTACACAGGAAGGCATTTTCGATGGGCACAGGACTCATCTGTGGGCAACAGTTCCAAACACGTTACTATGTTAATGTTAGGGCAGGTATTGTGAACGATTACCTTATAGGCACATGCCCATAGCTGCCAATATTTTAATTTATTCCGGAGTACTTTTAGCCCCGCCTTTATTTCGCACCACTTTATTTATAGAAAAATTTTCTTCAATATATGACTTCAATAAAATAAGAAAAAATTACTTTTAAAAAATAAGTGGTACGAAATAGAGGTGAGACTAAAATTACTCCGGAATAAATTAAAATATTGGCAACTATGCATGCCTTTTACCAACTCCGCTCAATGGCTCACGTTTTGCTATTTTCCTAAAAGTGTTTTTATCAGAATTGCTGCAAGATGTTCCAACCAAATTTAGTTTCAGCATGATGGTGCGCCAGCACATTTCGATAAGGAAGTACTTAATTATCTGGATGCCAGTTTTGTAGGGCGACGGATTAATCGGGAAGGGCCAGTCCGGTAGCCACCCCGAACCCCGAATTTATCGAGCATCGATTTCTGCTTATGGGGGCATCTAAATGCCATCATTTACGAGACTACTGTTGATTCAAAAGAGGACCTCGCTACACAAGTGAACCTATCGTCCATTGCGGCTGTACCTGGCCTTTTTGGAACTGTTCGCCGATGCACACTTCGACGCTATCAAGCATGCATTACCACTGGTGGTTGCAATTTTGAACATTTTTTGCAAATATTGATGCAAAGTAGTACCTTGTTTTTACTATTTGTTTTTATACGTTTTTACTTTCGTCTTTTGCACAATGTTTCTATTTCATAATTAAATTTTTGTGTTATGCCTATACAAAAGATGTATGTTTTAGTAAACTGTTGAACCCCTTAATGTTTGTTCCATGACCGTAAAATTATTCGTATTTGAAACTTCACCTACGCTGTAACTTTTAAATTCTGTGTGTTGCAGTATATCTAAAAATGTTCGCACTATTAATATTTATTCAAGCAATGTGTATTATACGGAAACAAAATTTTTATTATTTATTGCCTTTTGTATGATAAACAATTATAAATAGAATCTCTCTGTTAAATAATATACCATTCAAGAGGAAGGGCAGTAGGCGGAGCTTACTGGTAAAAAATACAGAAAACACATGGTCCGTAAATGGTTAAAATGACGTTTAGGGACGTGGGTTCCTATGCAATTCTGAGTCCTAGTGATGTGTCCTATCTCCCCTCAAAGTTTGTCCCATCATCGTTGAATCACCCTGTATATTTATACATATATATAACTTAGCATTTTAATTCCGGAAAATTGTTGGTTTTAATTATTTGTTTGTAACCTGGTTTAATTCAAATGATAAGTTTAATAAAATGATAAATTTGTAAACGAATATTATTAACTGAGATTTAAAAAAAAAAAAAAAAATGCTGTTGATTTATTAGACATAAATAGTGCAGCCTTTCACCAGGGAAAAAAAGTACGCACAAGTTGAAAGAAAAATCTGCTATATTGCACAACAATATTGAGGCAGCGTACTTGCCACAACTATGCAGAAAAATGTTACAATCTGCAACTGTAATACAATCTGCTGTACAACCTTAAACATTATACAGCAGTTACACAGGTGCAGTTAGTAATATTTCTCTTCATGGTTGTGATATTTCTCTACATGTAATGCTGTCTAAATATTATTATGTAATGTTACACAACATTTTTTACATGCACGAGGTCCGCTATTCAACACCAAGATCATAGGCTGCGAAGTAGTTACTAAAATTTTAATTTATTTGGATAATTTCTTAATACAAATTTTTAATTTACTTGTTAAAATTCAAAAAGATATAATTTTTTTAAAAAATAATAATGCTTGATAATTATAAATCTGCTTACTAAAATTAATATTTCAATTACATATACTTATTATTCTTAACATTTGATTTATTATATAACATTTATGTAGATTTTAAAATTCAAATTATTCAACCAGTGTAGCTTACAGTTAGCGTCAATGTTGAAGAATTTCCCCATATCCTATAAATTTGTTTGTGAACTAGTATTTTTAATACTCAGGAATACCCCAAAAATGAGCTGCAAAATCATTTTACATGGCGTTATTCAATTTTAAAAGATCGGGATATATTAAATTGGAAATTTTATGAAAATAAAAATTTAAAACAAACAAATCATCTATGTAATGGAAAATATTCAAACGTATGTAATAATAAACTGTAAATGCTTATTGAAAAAAGAACAAAATACGGTTTCTACTACTGGAAGAATAATTAATTCTCATACAATACTTGCCAACCATTTCATCATGAATCGTAATATTTTTAGTACTCGCTTTTTTTTTTTTTTTTTTTTTTTTTTTTTTTTTTGACACCGGTCTTTTTTAGAGTATTTTATACCTAGCTAATCGTTACTCCATTTGGAGAAATTTACTCTAAAAATAAAGTGGTGTAAAAAAAAGGGGTGTGTTTCAAAGGCACGTAACAATGTTACGATTATTAATGAGATGGTTGGCAAGTATGCCGTACATACATAGCTGCCAATATTTTAATTTATTCCGGAGTAATTTTAGCCCCGCCTTTATTTCGCACCACTTAGTTTTTAAAAGTAACTTTTTCTTATCTTATTGAAGCTATATATTGCTATATATATATATATATATATATATATATATATATATATATATATATATATATATATATATATAAAGTGGTGCGAAATAAAAGCGTGACTAAAAGTACTCCGGATTAAATTAAAATATTGACAGCTATGCATACATGTACCATGTAATTGTTTAGAAACAAAATCTTTCAAATCTTAAAATACAATACAATCATTGTTCAAACAAAAATGTCGTACACTATGAAAACATACCTTAGAAATATTTAACACTTAAAAAAAAAAGTCATCTTATTAGAAATACACTCATAACAAATCATCAAAAATCTGCTTAATTATATTATAAAGTTGATCTACTGAAATATACAACATTATCTTTACAGATCCTTATACGTATAAATACATAAATCTTTATATATATATTATATATATATATATACAGAGAGAGAGAGAGAAAAATGCATATATCTATATCGTTCTATGTATATCCTTTTCTAAAAGTTTATGGTGTTTATTAAAAAGCCTAAAAAATATTAAAAATAGCAATCATAATTATATATTAAAAGATGCTAATATTTTAATTTATTCCGGATTTTTTTCATCCCTTCCTTCATTCCATACCACTAATTTTTTTTTAAGTAATTTTTTTTTCTTATTTTATCAAAGTTATATATTAAAGAAAATTTCCGGAATAAGTTATAATGTTCATGCTTGCCATGATCCTAATTAATATTCCGTAGTGTTATTGGTCCCGTCCTTTTTTTGTCACACCAGTAAATTTGTAGAGTAATGTTTTTCAAATGAAATTAATAAAGAACAAATATATTCTAAAAAGATACTGGTGTGAAAAAGAAGTTGGGGCTAACAATACTACAAAATATTAATTTGTTAGTGCGCATGTTGGAATCCATGATTATATTTGCAACTCACTAGCAGCTTTTTATGGCACAGTTGCTTATCTGCCAACATTTGAATTTATTCTTCAGCATGGTTTGCACTCGTCTATTCTTCATACCATTTTCTTTGTGGAGCAATTCTCTTCCAGTATGCAATTCCAATTATTTAAGAAAATGCTACTCTTTAAAAATGTTCTGGAAAAAAAAATGGCACTGCAAAAGCTGAAGAATAAATTAAATATTTTGCAGCTCTGTACAAGGTATTGTATTTTCGGATTTCTTTAATTATCTTTTGAATTCTAAGAATTTTTGTTATTCTTCATTTTTGGGTTGAAACACTATTTGAACTAATTCTTTAACTAAAACTTTCAACTAAATACTTGCTGAATGTGTAAGCAAAAAAATTTTATCTGCGTTCCTGAATTCCAGGGCCATTTAGACCAGCATTTCTTTAAAATATTTGAAAAATGCAATAATAAAATAATATGAATAATAATATGCTCATTTACTGTAAGATAACAGAAAACTTAAAGAAAACCAGCTTTTTCCTCATGTGTGCAAAGAGTTCTTTCTTCTAATATTGCAGAAAATTAACTTTCAGCGTTATAATTCTCTGAGATAAAAATCGTCTGCATTCATCACGGAAAAAAAATTTAAGTTTCAATAAATTAATAACATAATTAACAAAGGAATAATTTGTATTGCGTAAATTTACATAAGATTATATGGAATAAAGTCTTATGATGGCCACAAAATTCCAGTTTTACTTTGCATTTGAAATGTACACAACGAAAAGATTTTTAAGTTTTCTAAATAATAAAAGAATGAATCACTTCATGCAAAATATATAGAAAATTAACGCATACCTGTCTTCATTAGCAAACATTTATTAACACATTGAGCGCCACGCTAATTCTTAATTAAATCCATTAAAATTCCATAATGATTCCTTTCTGTAATAAATAAAAATTAAGTAATTTTTTAATTAATGTTCAATAATTACTTAAATCAATGTAATATGTTTAGTTTTATATCATATTTTATACTGTCAACCACCAATGGTTAAAACGGCTTTATATCGTGTTTGAGACTGTCAGCCACCGATGACTGACATGGGACTCAACGTGATAACGGTTATTACGATAAAATATTAGTAGATTTCAACAATGTTAGGCTTTCTAATATTTTAAAATAAATTAAAATGAAGTACATTATAAATTAATTATTTAGTACAAAAATTTGAATAAACAGCCTTTGAATAAAGCCTTTTATGAAAAGTTGAAAGAAGGTTGTGTATATATTTTTTAAAGGATAGTTCATGTGTGCATGTGTTTACAATTCTAGTTAGGTACTGCAGTCATTGCACTCCTGGAGGCTATCGTTAGGTTTCTTTTGCAGCTTTCATTAGGACTGCGCGACTTATCTTACTGTAGAAAGTTTAGCAATGAGCAGTAAGAGCAACGGAATCGGATAGTCTATATCCGTTCTCTTAATCACTTCCAGAACAAACAGAAGGCGATTCTGTCAACGTCCTCTATCACTGAGATCAGCATTTCCTGAAATTTTACATCAGATTTATTCCATCCACCCTTATTTTGATAAAATCACACCAGATTTAGAACATCCATAAAACTTCTCATTGGACTCCAATCAGAAAACAAGCAATGCAGAAACCATTCACTATACCATTTTTTCTTTCTACCGCATTTGTGCAGCAGATTGCTTGAGTAGTTGGAATTATATTCAGCAGTATACACCAGCAGTACCTCTTTGTACTAAAATACAAAATTGCTTATTTCTTAAATTATTCTGGTTTGAATAGTAAAATAATCTGTTGTCGTTTATTACATATTAAAAAGGAAAAAATAAAGAATTCGTGTTTAAATAATATTTTTTTCATATAAATACAATAAACAATTAATGTTTCATAGCAATATATGTCTAATTATATATATAAAGGAGTACAATTCTTTATAAAATAAAAAGACTTTACTATATGAATAACTGCACGTATTAAACTTAATTTATAGTTGTTTTAAATTTGAAAATCATATATTTTTAAACAATAGTTATAAAAGAAGCATTGTTTATTTAAAAAAAAAAGTGTAACTATTATGGTGCTATTATATTCATACGTACTTAATTTTTTAATGAAAAGAGCCGAATAAGAACGATTTTCTTTGTTTTTAATTCGCATCTATTAAGGAATACAAATAAATAAATAGGGTTTGCGCCATCTATATTTTTCTGAACCAGTAAATATTTCAGCAAATTTTTTCAGAATCAGGTATATGATTTTGAGTAATTTATATATATATATATATATATAAATGTTGCATATCCGCACGAGAATTAAAAAAGAAATATCTGTAAATAGGAAACATGCGTAAATATTATACTGAAAATGATAGAAATAGCTAAAAGTAAAAATAAAACTAGTATGTTGTAGCCACCGCCAGACTTATTTCTATATAATTTTGTACAACTTCACTCAGTACAAATTATTTTTAATCTGTAGAAACAATTTGATCTATTACATCAACATCTGTTAGTTTTATTATGTTGAAAATAAAGCAAGCATCTTAAATTTTCACCAAAAATATAAATGTCACCCATACACTCCAATAGTACGAAATTATTTTGTTTGTCCCGGTAGTCAAGCCAAAATACTGTACATTCAAAAAAATAAAAATCCAATCAATAAATAAATTAAAAATTTGTACTATTAATTCGTTGTAAATAGCTCTGAGACAAATACTAAGCATATTTTTTCGGAAATATCTATGATAATTTTATAACAAATCATTATCAAATTATCTTAAAATTATGATTAATTATCATAAAAACCAGTATAATTATTCCAGAACAAACACAGTTCCAACCACAGTCGTTAATTTTCAAAATATTACATTGAACTACATAGTTTGTATAGTTGAGTAGAAAAATTTAAATTTTCATTGAAATAGATAATTGACATTCATATTCATACTTGCCAACCATCTCATTATGAACCGTACAATTTTTAATACCCGCCTTTCTTTTTTTCTCACCAGTCATTTTTTAGAGTAATTTTGTTCTTATTTAATCGTATCAACATTTGAAAAAAAAATTACTCTGAAACTAAAGTGGTGTGAGAAAATGGGCGTTTTTTTTTTCAAGGGGCATTAACAATTGTACGGTTCTTAATGAGATGGTTTGTAAGTATGTACATTTCTCGAAAAATTGGCTGTGTCCAAAGCGTTCTCCTTAACGTTTCTATTCACTATTGACTTTTGCAGAGTTGCCAACTTTGAAAATTTACTCTGGAGTATTGTTCGTACCGCCTTCTTTTCATGTTACTTGTCTTCAAGCGCTTTTTTTTTTTTTTTGTTTTTTCCTTATTTTTTCGTGGTTAAATACCGTCAAAAATTACGTTTTAAGGAAAGTGCTGGAAAATCAAGTGGGACTAACCGATGCTCTGGAATAAATTATAACACTCGGCAGTTCTGGATAAGTCAAGGTTATCATAAAACTATATTAGTATTCAAAATTTTGGAAACTGCGGCCCCTGTTTATCGGAAAGTTATAACAGAAATAGCTGTCAACAATTCTGATTTTTTACCAGCATTGTTTCTTTAAAAAAAAAAAAAAAAAAAAAAAAAAAAAAAACAGCCTTTTTACTAAAAACAATCTGCTTTTAAATAAGGTAAATATGCATATTTAATTATTATTTTTATAAAACCCAGAAGAGTTAAAGCTGCGTTACTGGAACGTGAAACACATATTTTCTGAAAAACAAAAAAATATTATAGTAAATAAAATAAATGAAGTGTATTTTATTTTTATTATTATTAAATTTTGATTAAAAACTTATATAAATTTTACTTATTAAAAAATTAAATTTATATGTAAAACTTAAATATAAATTTTACAAAAGTTATCTAATACGTACCTTTAAAAAGTTACTAAAAAAGTTTCTTTATGTTATGGGAAAAAAAAAAAAAAAAAAAAAAAAAAAATTGTTAAAAATAAAATATTTCTTCTGCAACATCAAACATAAGAAAAAGAAAGAATACATCATTTAAGAAAGGGTATTGCAGGATAAGCATATGAAAACTGCACCAGCGTCGAATGAAGAGTTCTTGCCTGCTATTTATTGTTCTTTATCTGAAACATCTTTTGCACGCAATTTTAGACTTCTACCCTCAACGATTAGGGAGTAATGGGGGTGGCAACCTAAAACGTTAATTTTAATTAAAAAAAAAAAAAAAAAAAAAAAAAAAAAACTATTCAATATATCTTAACGAGGTTGAAACTACTTATAAATGTTTATGAAGTACATAATATATATTTTTTTCAGAATTTTCACTCGATTTTAAACGGTAGAAAATGATAAGTATATTTTTGATGGGCGATTTTTTATACTTTCCTCCAAAGTGACACCTACCAAAAAAATACAGTTTATTTGTTTATTAGTTAGCTATTACATATAAAAATTACAGAAGGGTCAAATTGGTAGAAAGTAGTGAAAAAAATATTAATCACTTAATAATAATACCAATGATATTATATTTATTTTTAAAAACTACTTAATATCAATAAATAAACAATGAAAGCAAATATAAAAATGCTCTATTAACATTTGTTATTAAAACGTAACAATTAGCAATAATAATAATAATAATAAATATATTTCTTTATTATCAGGTATCTTACATCTCGCCCTTTTTTCAAGGCACTTTTAAGGATGAGAAATTTCCGTAATTTTTGCTACCTTTATTTTTACATAATAGTCTCTATCCTGTTTAATCACGTCACAACACTTCAAAAATACTGATATAAAAATTCCTATATGAAAATAGCATAGATGTCAAAATTTTGTTTATTCTGGAGTACTTTTTAGCTCCGCATTTTTTCCATACCACTTATTTTTTAAGGATAAAATTGCCTGATTTTATGGAAGTTATATATTTCATAAAAATTTTCTATAAATAAAGGCGGGGCTAAAAGTACTCCGGAATAAATCAAAATATTGGCATCTATGAAAATAGCAGTAGCAAAAAAAAAAAAAAAAAAAAAAAAAGGCGGGTGTTTCCCCATCTCCGAAAGTGTAAGAGGGGGCATGGAATACGAGCCATATAATTAGCTAAAAATATAGCTGCCAACATTTTTATTTTAATTCGTAACATTGTTAGGCAGTTACTGATAATGTTAAAGAATGAATTAGAAGTCTCTCAGTTTTTAAATCTTTTTGCGCTTACTTCAATATATAAGTTGTAACAACTTTGCTAGAGAATGAACCCCCTTGACATACAACACATAATTTTATACGTCTGAAAAGTACTATTTAATTTGTGTAAAGTATATTTATAAGCGTTTCCGTTTATTTAAATAATAATACTTTGATAAAGGTCTACCAATTCATTTATTCTACATGCATAATATTTTATTCATTTCTTTATTTATTTACGAGTGTGATTTTTATAAATCATCTACTATTGTTAAACGTAATCAGGTACAACTGACATAACATCCTTTATAAATCTTTCACCTAGCTCCGCCCATCAAAAATGACATAGTTCGTACAGTCCTTGAAACCTCTTAATTTTCTGCACCACTGTTAATATTTAGCAATTTTTTATATTTAAAATGTTTTAAAATTTAAAAGGAAATCTATTCCATAAAAGTACTGGTGGTAGAATTCTTGAAAAAAGGCGTGCCCATTATGAACTATGAATAGAGAAACAGCTCTTGACAGATACATGAAAATCTGCACATGAAGTGAATGACGACCCTAACTCGTCGTATGTATACGGGTGAATAAAATAATTAATAGTGTCGTTTTGAATTTATTGATCCATACGAAACAGATTTTATTTTTATATGCAAAAACTACAGTAATTCTCCGTATTATTTCATACCACTATCAGAGCTGCCAACCTAATCCGGCAAATTGTTAGTACCGCCCCTTTTTCTTCACCAGTTATTTCTTAGAGTTTTTTTCTTCTTAATGCATCGCAAATATATTTGAAGAAAATTACTTTAAAAATTAATTGGTGTAGAAAAATGGGCGGTACTAACGAATTGCCGGATTAGGTTGGCAGCTCTGCACTATTTCTATACGTTTTTTCTATTAATCTATTGACGGAAATTCTCTAATGTGGTGCTATGAAGTAATGCGGATGGTCGGCTACACTGTTATGTTTGAGTAGTAAGTGTTTTAGTAATTTTTTTATGTGAAGCTCGATTGATGTAAAGTGCCATTTTTTTTTTTTACTTCTGTTAAGAGCCGAGGTCCATAGTAATGGAGAAAACAATTGTGAGTAAGGAAGAGGACAGATGTGTTAATTGTAAATTAATTATCAGGAAAGTAGGTGGAAGATTAAAACGAATGGTTACTAACGAAGACGTAAAAAGATACCAAGGTCATTGTAAAAATAATGTAAAAATTCGATCTGCATTTTGTCATAAATGTAGATTGATAATATGCAGAAATCCTAAACCTGCGGCATATACTAGCAGTGATGTTTGTATTGAAGATGACGCAGAGGAAAGATGTATTAATTGTAAGTTATTTATCGTGAAAATAGATGGTAAATTGAAACGAATGGTTACAGATGAAGACGTAAATATGTATCAAGATCATTGTAAAAATATTGTACAAATAGGGTCTGTATTTTGTGGTAAATGTAGATTAATAATATATAGAAATCCGAAATCTACAGCATCTACTAGCAATGACGATAATATTGAAGATGACAATCACGGCAATGATTTCGATGATCCGGATTTTAAAATGTTTCGCCACAGTGCTTCACGTAAAGAATATGTTGAACTACAAATTAAAAGAGTTAGAGTGACACATATTTACTGTACATTGTGTCAATCTAATAAAGATCTAACTATCGTGCCTCTAGAGGCTTGCTTTCAAGCATTTACAAAACGAAGAATTTTTATTCCAAAAGGAAACAGATGTTGCACTAGCCATTTGATCAAAAAAACGGTTTTTTAATGATGAATTACAATTTCTACGTGTTTTTTCTAATTACAGTTTGATAGAAAAAGAAGTCGTCTCTCAGTTTTTAAATCTTTTGGCAGTTAATGTGGATTCAATACTATTTAATAGAATTGGTAATTTTTCTGAGGAAGAAATATTTACCTACACCGGTCTGAAATGGGAAAATATAATTCAATTGCAAGAAATGCTTATTAGTATGAGAGATACCGGAGGTAGATCAGTAATACAAGCATTGGTAGTATTTCTATTTAAGCTAAAAACTGGTAATTCTAACGAGGTAATACAGAAAATATTCGGCTTGACATATCATCAACAAGTATCAAATTACTTTCATTAAGTTATCGAAGCTTTTGAAATGGACATTTTGCCATTTTACTTTGGTTTACATGTAAAAACTAGAGAAGATTTAATTACTAATGAAACTTCTAATATTGCTAAAAGTCTTCTTGATTTTGGAGATTCTACTTTAGGTTTAATCTTTGACGGTACGTACATAAGCCATCAAAAGAGTAGAAATAATATGTACCAAAGGAAATCTTACAGTGGGCAAAAGAAAAAACCACTTTGCAAACCTTTCACTATTTGCACAACAAATGGATATAGTTGATATAGCAGGGCCTTTCAACGCAACCTTGAACGATGCATCTATAATGAAAAACTTACTAGAAGAACCCAATGGATTAAGATCACTTCTACAACAAGGTGACTTCTGCATTGTTGATCGCGGTTTTCGGGACGTGGCGAACTATATACAGAGTTAAGGTTACCATGTTCTTATGCCAGCTTTAAAGGGTAATAGAGCCCAACTAACAACAGAAGAAGCAAATGCATCACGATTTGTAACTAAAATACGTTGGGTTGTAGAAGCTATACCTGGCAATATTGGTCAAAAATATCATCTATTACATAATATCTTAGATAACAAACTTTTGCCCGTGGTAAAATCCTTGTGTAAAATAGTTGGTTTTTTAAACAACACTTTCGGAAAAAGATTAAACTCTGATAATGAACTAGCTGATGCAATAATTGTTTACATGAAGGAGCGTAGAAATCAGCAAAATACCATGCAAGAATTAGTTGACAATCGCAACTTCAGTCGAAGCAAAAAACCTTTTATGACATTATCTGCAACAACTTTAATGGATTTTCAAGAACTCACAGAAAATGATCTTAAAATATTATTTACTGGAACTTATCAATTGTCTCAAGCAATATGTTATCTTGCAGAAATAGTAAATGATGAAGATTTAAATCTTGAATATTTGAAAGAATGCGAAAACATTATAAGAGTAAGAGTGCAATCAAGACACATTAATAGAAAAACATATCATTGCTATATTGAGTACGAACCAAACATGGATAGTTATAAAGGTATTAAAAGATATGTGTGTGGTTGTGCAAATGGAAATAGAACCGTCGGCTGTTGTGCCCATGTAGCGGCAATAATTTACTATTTGTCCCATGGTCGATACAAATCAAAAATTGTAAACCCAGCTGAAATATTGACTTCAATATTTGATAAAACTAGTATAACTATCACTATTGAAGAAAATAGTGATGATGATTAAATCTTGATTGTAAATGATTCTTATTTGTAATTTATCTTTGCTTTTACAATTGATTCTATAAACATAAATTACTTTATACGGATACCTGTATTGGATTTCATATTTTATTTAATCTATCGTCTACTTATTCTACACTTTTGTAATTTTTGTATGTAATAGCAACCTAATAAAAATGTAAACTTTAATTTTTGGTAGGTGTCACTTCGGCGGATTTATAGTATAAAACATCATCCACCTAAATATACTTGTCATTTTTATCAGATTTAAATCGAGCAAAACTTTTGAAATATATATATATATATATATATATATATATAATTTACAAACATTCATAAACAGTTTCAACCTCATTAAGATATTCTATTTCGAACCACTTTTTTTTTAGAAAAAATTTTCTCCAATATATATCTTCCATTTTATCCTTAAAAAAATAAGTGGTATGGAAAAAAGGCGGCGCTAAAAATACCCCGAAATAAATTAAAATGTTGGCATCTATGCTATTTTCATACAGAAATATTTATATCAGTATTTTCATAGTAATATGTCGTGATTAAACAGGATAGAGACTGGTGTATAAAAATAAAGTTAGCAAAAATTAGGAAAAGTGCTGGGGTCAGTCTTTTATTTTGAGAATGTAACACTTGCACACAAGTATTATTGTTAAGTGATTATTATTTTTTTTCACTACGTTCTACCAATTTGACCCTTCTGTAATTTTTATATGTAATAGCTAACTAATAACAAATAAACTGTATTTTTTTGGTAGGTGTCACTTTGGTGGAAAGTATAAAAAATCGCCCGTGAAAAATATACTTATCATTTTCTACCGTTTAAAATCGAGTGAAAATTCTGAAAAAAAAAATATATATTATGTACTTCATAAACATTTATAAATAGTTTCCACCTCGTTAAGATATCTTGAATAGTTTTTTTTTATAAATTAAATTTAACGTTTTAGGTTGCCACCCCCATTACTCCCTAATCGTTGAGGGTAGAAGTCTAAAATTATGTGCAAAAGTTGTTTCAGATAAACAACAATAAATAGCAGGCAAGAACTCTTCATTCGACGCTGGTGCAGTTTTCATATGCATGCTTATTCTGCAATACCCTTTATCACCAGTACCATTAGGGGTACCATAGTCGTAAAAATAAGCATAGAAAGATTTTAGAGGCACAAATGACAAGAGCATATGATAAATGATCAAATGCAATCATCAAATCGAAACACATTTCAATAGATATGACTTGGAAAAAAAAAGTGCATTCTGTCGGTCGGGTTAGATAATGACACTTTCAAAATAAGAATTTTTGTGCCTTCATTTATCAAACTTTAAATACAGATTAGAAGATTTTTAAAAATTACTTGCCGCATTGCGATCCGTCAGTGATTCGCAAATTATCTGCTTATTATTTTTTATTATTATTGTTATTATTATTATTATTTAATTTAAATATTATCCTAATTTAAAAGACAGCTGTTTGATATAAAAGTAATTAAAAATAATAAAATTAAAAAAATATATAAATATTTGAAAAAAAAAAAAAAAAAAGAAGTGATAAAAAAGAACTATATGGTTTGAGTAACATAGATTTATTTTCACAGATTGTGACTGCCAAGAATTCGTTCTGAAACCAAATTTTTAATCTCAAAGTTTATAACATTTAGTATGTATTATTACGTAATATTAATAAAATTCTAAATTAAAACGTGTGTCTGCTTAACTGAAAATTATTTTTATTAAATCTGAAAAATAAATTAAATTTCTCTCTTTATATAAAACTGTCTGGATCTTTAGTTTGATATACAAAGCATTTAACTAATCACTACAAAACTGATACACTTATTAATTAGGAAAAAATCTAGCTAATGCTGCTTTCTTTATTTCTTTCTTTCTTTTTTTTTTATTTACTCCGATAATTGCTTGAAAAGATAGTCATTTAAAACAACATTTTAACTTTAAATTATGAAAAAAGAAAAGAAAAATGCCGATGATAATTGAATAAATAAATACATTGCATATCAGTATTTTCCAGATGTAAAAGAAAATAAATTTATTTATTAATTGTGACGAAAAAATTCATTTTATTATTTACGTGTACGTAAATATACTTTAAATTAAGTCGAATAAAAATGAACGTGCAAACATAAAATAATAATAATAATAATAACAATAATGAATTGCTTGATTGTGGTTTTTATCGTTTAAGTTCTCATAACAAGTTGAAATTATTATAATTATAATATTATTGAGGTAGTACATGTCGTGAATCATTTTACTGCTTTATTTTTTATTCCACATTTTTTTTTTTTTTTTTTTTTTTTTAAGTTTAAAGTTTAAGTAATTTCAGTACTAAACTGAAGTATGTTATAAATAACTAAATTCTGCTTATATATATTTCTATGTTTAGTACATACATATATATATATATATATATATATATATATATATATATATATATATATATAAATAATAAAAAAAATTAAAAAAAAATGTCCGGCGCCCTTCTTATGTAAAGGCTTACTATTGACACAGAAGTTAGCTTTAAAATATGATTTGGTTATGGTGTACGTAGAATAATCTTGTTGAAATATCTTCATAAATACACCTCTCATAGACCTTAATATATCGGTAATTATTTGTGAGTCTCCATATGTAAATTACTTGCGCTACTCATGCTATTTTAATAGAGAACATACTACAATAAACATGAATAATATACATTTCGGCACTTTAACGATTCCAACAAGGTTGAAAAGTGTTAATGACTTCGGTTTGTCTGTCTGTCCATCCGTCTTTCGGTGTGTCCGCGCTCTAACTCGCGTGAATATTCATAGAATTTCCTGAAACTGATATGTGTTATTTAAATTCACTATCGGATGTTTCTTATAGAAAATGGAGTAAATATCATCACTGGTTTGTATACAGGGACACGCAAAAGTATTCCAAAGCATTGCGTTTTAAGAAAGACATTTCTATAAACCAAATTTTAAATACTTTGCATACATTTTAATGAAATGTAAGTATGTTATTCATATAAACAAAAGAATGCTTTCTATAGTGTACAAGACGGTCAGCATTTATAGGGCATACGAAAATATTCAGTTACGTTAATACTTATTTTTGGACATTTGCTGGAATTGCATTTTAGTTTACATTAAACGTTTTCTAACAATTTTTTACCATGAATATGGTTTCAGTTTGCATATATATATATATATATTTTTTTTTTTCTGACTGTTCGTGTGCCCGCCCTCAGCGTCCGTAAATTTTTTCAGAAAATTTAAAAAAATGATATATGTTTTTCAGGTTTACTGTGGAATATTCTCTAGGGCATTATAGGTCCTCTACAATTAGTTTATGTTCAGTAACGAAGATGTCACAAAAGATGTTTACAAAAGATGTCAATGCATTGCGTTTTGGGACAGCCATTCTTATAAATTACATTTAAATAGTTGTCTACTGTAAAAATCATAAGGAAATTCGTATTTATTGTTAATATTGTAAAATAATTTTTGCTTAAATTATGATATGGTGTTGATGTATAATTCTATATCAAGGCGGTCACCGCCCTTCTGTTCAATTATAGCACCTACATTTATTAAAACAAAAATCATGTCTGTTATTAATTTCCTTGAAACTTACAAATCTTGATACACTTTTCAAGTGATAACTAGATATGATCCAAAATACCAAATGTAAATTCTTTACAGTTATTCATTGTTAAGTTATGCTGAAAATTCATATCATACACATCAACCACTAAAAATTTGACTTTCGTATTTAGGAGGCCTCAAAACGTGATATTATACAGAAAAAAATTATCTCCAAAAACTAATTTGTTTACAGTATGGGTATAAGAAATAAATTTTTCGTTTTGTGTCAGCAGCGTTCTTCGACATAAAATAATAATAATAATCATAATAATCATAAACATAAACATAATAATGCAGAGAAGCACTTATCTCAATTACATTTCACAGAAAAAAAAATGTTTAGCTTAATTTTGGATACCACATAGATTGTCTATAAACTATATACACATGAATTTGTGTGCGCAAATTTAGTGTTATATGTAAAACTATTAACGCAAAATGAAATGCACTTAAAGCAATTCCCAAGTATAGCTACAATACAACCAAATACTCTGAGTAACGCTGTAAATGAATGATGAATGATTGCAATACCACAATCTGCACAAAACATGCTTTAATGCGTATAAAAAGTCTGTTCTTATATACGCATAGTTCCATAGATGTCATGCTGTACATATGAAAAATTTCGGTCACAGACATAATGTATTTGAATTCTCTTGGATGACCCTGTACACAACCCTTTTACTGATCGCATAGAATAGCTTAGTGTAGCATCGCTATATGATACGGAATTAGAATATCGAATTTGGACTTCCTGCTAATATTTGTTCTTGAGATATGCTAATAACACACACACAGGGAGAAAAAGAGAGACCAACCGCTAAAAACATAATTTTTGAATTCAGAGGATCTGAAAACGTGCAAGTATAACAAAAACTAATTTTCAGAAATTTGACTCAAACACAATATTTTCTGTATACCATGTGTATGGGTAAAAGAATATATAAAGGAAAAGAAAGAAAAATGAATTTGAAAATTCTCTTTTAGTACATAAATTATTCATAAATTTTATTTGTTAAATTATCAGTGAGTATTCTCACGTGTATTCACTTGGAGAGAGAGAAATTACTGGTTAAAATAGCCGTATTTCCCTGAATGAAAAAGAAGACTTACCCTCCAAACGCTGATGAATCCAAGGTAAAACTAGGAGAGATTGCGCGGTAGGAGAGATTGCGTACATAGGCAGAGCCTGATTAAGGGGGAAGCACATATTATTTATACTTACACCGTTATTTTTTAACAAATACTTTCCTCCTATAATAAACACAAAATTCTCATTAAAAATTATTTTAAAAGAATTCTGGTGTCTAATAACGGTGAGTAAATTGGATTGTTTTACACCGTTCATTTTTTATAAAAAATATTTCCTCGTCAAAGCGGGGAATTTCTATGACATGAAGTAAAAAATAATTGTAAAAATATTCCGATGAGAGCGGAGATAATATGTGCTTCCCCCTTAATCAGGCTCTGTACATAGGTGATCGGAAGGAAAGAATTGAGTAGGCGAGTTGAAACTTTAGGTGGTTGTACAACATTAATATTGAAGTAACGAATTTTTATATTGATTGTTTTAATAGTTTAAGAAAAAACGTGATTATTTTGTCTGGTTCTCAAAAAGAAATGCTTGAATTTTCATAACCCTTTCTAAGATTGTCAACATAACGGTAGAAGTACAAAATATATTTAAATTTAACAGTTACTCACAACCTACTGACCTAGAAAAATGGTACAAGCTCCACGATATCCTCTAAAAATGAAAAATTACTTAATAAAACACTACGCAAGTTCTCCTTCCAAAATGGCAGAGTTTGCGCTTTTGCTGTTTAGGAGAGATTGCGCATTTAAAACTCTATACTAAAAGAGATTTTTGATTTTATTGGTGGTAACAAGACAATGGCGATGAGTTTGTTCAGTGCCTGGGACTGTACCAAAACCTAAATTCGATAAGTGATTGGACTAATTTAAATCATTCGGGACGGCGCTCCACCTTTAAGGAGACTATCCGCAGAATCTGAAATTGAACATTATTCAGGAGTGGCAGAATCGACAAAAGCAACACCTCTGATGGGATTTAGCTCTGGAATGTTGTTAGCCTATGAGAAATTTATCGCAAAGGCTTGAAATATTAATATATATATATATATATATATATATATACATAATTTTGCAATACCTTCAAGTATGTTGCTCAAGTTTTCAGTTTTCAGTGCAGCTATCGACTGCTTAAATAGATGAGATAAATCTAAATTGAAGGAAAAAATATCCGTCAACTCATTTTTCTTCTTAAGGCAGGGGTCGTACTCTACGCCCTTTTATCAGAACACTCTCAGAAAAAAGATATTTTCAAATATATTGCCACAACTATACTTATACTATAATCTCTATCGTATACAACCGTGGCACACTATAAATATATTTAGAATAATTCTACATGGCTAAAAAGGTGACAATTTCTTATCTGTAAGAATGTCCTGAAGAATGAGTGGATAGTACGACCTCCGTTTTATGGAATGTAATCGTCTAAATTTCAATAAACTAAACGTAAAAGATTTTAAAGCGTAATGGATTTTAAAATATAAGGGATTTTAAAACGTAAAGGATTTTTTCGCTGAATATTTTGAGAAAATAATATAAATATATATATATATATAAAGCTCGGAGATGCCTGTTTGAAACAGATGCACCGTTTCAAGCAGGTTAACTTGTGGCAATAGGTTCCACGATAACTTCACATGTACAATCAGGGGAGAAAAAACGTTACACCCGCTGTAATTTCGTTATTAATTGACACAGAAACTTCTAATAGACATAATTCAACAGGAAATTAAATACACTTTCTGAAAATGTCGTCGAATGTTTAATTAGGGGTCATCTACATATTGAAATGTGTGCCAACTTTTTTTTTTTTTTTTTTTTTCAATAGCAACACCCAATTCTGACTTCATATTCAAATTTCGGAGAGAATAAACGTGCGAAAAAGTATACTTTTTCTATACTTTATCTTTAGTATCTATAGAGTTATAATCAAAAAAATGTTAGGGGTTTATCTGTAAATGTAGAAAAATAAAATTAAGATCCCATAAGATATAGACAAAATTTTAATATTTCACACCGGTAAGAAGAAGAATAAGAATTAACAAAAGCAGTGACAATTTTACTGTTCCTTAATTATCCTGAATTCAGTTTTTTAGATTTGTATACACTTCAGTACTTTTTTAAGTAATTGTAGGTCTATTTAAATTCATTAGACTGGCGATTTGTCCAGACTTTGAAACAGAGTGCAATATTTTTTCAAATAAAAGTGTGTATTATGGTTTTACTGATCACCAATAAAGCTTAATTTTTTTTTTTTTTCGTGATCGAAAAAAAAAATTGATTTTTATCTAAATCTTTTCGGATAAAATATTGTAAAGGATCATGAAATAAACATTAAACAATTTTAATCGCACTTACCAGTTTTGGGTCAGTTGAACTCTTTGGAACTGTACGATTCCTTTTATAATTTCTATAAAAATATAATTTCTTAATTAACTCTTCCGCGACTGCTTACGTAGATTCACGTCATTTGAAAATCTGTAACTCTGTTACTAGACGTTTCTTTCGTAATTTGTGTGCTACATATTTATTAAGTGTGTACCCAGTGTTCATATTTTTGCAATAAAATATACTATGGATAGAAATATATTGATTAGAAAGAATATTATTATAGTGTTTTTCCATTTGTAGTACAATTGCGAATAAAGAAAATTTGTTCTGAAATATTGTATTTTGAGAAAATATGCCCGTAGGCGGATCTTACTGTCAAAAATACAAAATCCTGCGGTCGCAAATAGTGTTAAAATTTATTTATAAAAGTTAAAGTATATTTTTTTCAATATATAAAGTTAAAATATATTAATAAAATTTTAAAGACTAAAGCACCTTAAAATAATAATCCTCCCGCTACAAAATAAATATATAAAAAATTATAAAGCAATATATGAAGCAAATAATTAAGCATTTAACTATGACGGTAGTTAATAAACGATTTTACAAGTCTGTCTTGCATTTCAATTTCACTTTTTTTTTTTTTTTTTTTTTTTTTGACAATTTTTACATTAAACCTATTTTCTATTGAAAAGAGTAAACCTCGACTATTTAGTTATTTTTTTTTACTTCTAGTGTTCGTTTAAAAGATTCAAAATTTATCACCAGTAATCGATAAAGTAAATACCACTTGTGCATATGTTTGTCAACATAAAATAAGGGATTTAACACGAATACTAAATGTCACATTTACTTTTCTTTTCTGTATTGTTTTGTTTTAAAGAACGATGAAGGCGGGGGCTTGTCTTTTTTAGAAAACAGGAATTCTTGGTGCTAAAACTAATGTCTAAAAATCATCATTTTTGATTCATTTTTTTGCGTTTGATGTTGTTATATAATTTGACCTGGAAATAAAAAATAAAAATATTTTGTTTAATTTCCTTTGTTATTTTTTAAGATTTGATTTGTTATCTCATGAAAAACTTTTTCTAAACTAAATCATTTAAACTAATCATTTAAACTTATCATTTAAACTAAACCACTCCAAAAGAAAGAATTACTTATAACTCGAAAATTAATAACTGGAATGAGCTGCAAATTTGCACACCCTTAATTCTCAGCATTAGAATTCATTTTATGTAAAATTAATATAAGTCATAATTAATAACTTTTATGGATGTGAATTTATTAATATTTTTAATAATTAAAAATATTTTTCAGAATAAAAAGTAATGATGGATTATGTTTGGGTTTCGTCACGGTGTCTGGTAAAAAAAATATATATATATACATCTATCACGTTATTTTTGTGAAGATATTAATAGAAGCTTAAAATATGAATTTGACATTTGCACCTTCAAACTTTGAACGCTTATAACTCTGTGAAAAAATAAGTAAAATATACAACCAATATCCTTTTTCGGGTTGGTGCACGTTTTAATATGTAGACGACCCTCAATTCAAGATTTCAGTTTATTTTCTGAAACTTCTCATAATTCCCTGTCGAATGACACATATTACATTTTTCTACATTAATTAGCAACAAAATTACGTTGAGTGTTGCTTTTTTTTTTTTTTTTTTTTTCCGGCTGTACAATAACGAGTGCAGTGATTGTGGACAACCAGAGATTCGGTCAGCAAACAAAAACCTTTATCTAGCTTTGTTCTTTTTTCTGTTTAAATATTTTTTCTTAAAAAAAAAAATTGAGATATTTTTAATTTTTTAAAAAAAATTTCTGTTTTTTTTTTTTTTTAAATTATAGAATAGAAATATTCCCAATGCGATAATATTTGCTTACAAATACCTTAGAACAATGTCATTTAAGTGGATTATTATTATTATTGATAAAGTAATTGTATGCATAACTAAGCGCAAACTCTCCTACCCATGTGCACAATCACTCCTACCCTATAAGGAGAGACTGCGCAAAATAGCTCTCTTGGTTATGCACGAAAGTTATGCACGAATAATTTAGGAAAAAATTAATAATTGGATTTTTCATGTCATTTTGTTGAATTGTGCGCAAACTCTCCTAGCTTTACCTTATGCCTTATTGCAAAAGCTATAGTAATTACAACTTCTCAGTTTGATACAACCCCTTAAAACTTGGCGAAAAATGCTCGAATTTTTAAATTGCAATAAATCAGCGAAATTTTCACTTAGAAAAATATATTTTTTTTTCTTCTTAGACAAAGGAAAATATTTTCCTAAAAAAATATTATGATAGAAGGTGCCAAATAAAAATTAAATTTTGTGTTTAATATCTATACAGCCTCTTGTACAAAAAAGTGTCATATCTGAAATCTACTCTTAATTTGCACCAATTTTGTAATTGGAAGCATGTTTTTATCTTTCTAAGTTTACGAGATAATCGCTGTAACATCTATTTTGAATCACCCTGCATATACAGCATACTTTTCCATATTGCACCTTCAGGTTGTTTCTGGGATTTCTATTCATCCTAAAGACATCTTAAAGGTATCTCAGGGAGAAGATATGCTGCTAATATATATATATATATATATATATATATATATATATATATATATATAACTTAGAATCTTTAATTCCGGGAAATGTTTCGTTTTAATTATTTGATTTTAACCTGGTTTAATTCAAATGATAAATTTAACAAAATGATAAATTTGTAAATGAATGTTTTAAACTGAAATAAAAAAAAAGACAGTATGTTTATTAGATAACAATAGTACAGCCTTTCATCAGGGGAAAATGCAAGCACGAGTTCTTAATTAAAGCAATGACCATTCACATGCACCTACTAAGAAATTCAGAGTAAATCAGCATTTTCTTTTCATTGAAACCTCACTAATAAAAGTAATTGCATTGTTAGTTCTTTAGTATCCATACGTCAGGAACAACCCTCTAAATTTATGGCTTTGAGATTTAGACTTCAAAAGCACAGTATTTTTTATTTTATTTTTATTTTTATTTTTATTTTGTATATTATACAATATTGAGGCAGCGTACTTGCCACAGCTATGCAGCTATGCAGAGGAATGTTACCAGCTGTAAGTGTGGAACATTAAACGTTATGCAGCGGTTAGAAAGGTGCAGCTGGTAACATTTCTCTTTATGGTTGTGGCATTTTTACCCATGACCAGCTGTCTCAATACTGTTGTGTAACATGACAGAATATTTTTTAAGTGCAGGACATGCACGCAGAGCCTGATTAAGGGTGAGGCACACATTATTTATACTTACACCGTTATTTTTTAACAAATATTTTCCTCCTATAATAAACAGAAAATCCTCATTAAAAATTATTTTAAAAGAATTCTGGTGTCTAATAACGGTGAGTAAATTGGATTGTTTTACACCGTTCATTTTTTATAAAAAAAATATTTCCTCGTCAAAGCTTGGAATTTCTATGACATGAAGTAAAAAATAATTGTAAAAATATGCCGGTGAAAGCGTGCCTCACCCTTAATCAGGCTCTGCATGCACGAGGTCCGCTATTAAACACCAAGATCCTACGCTACGAAGCGATTACTAAAATTTTAATTTACTTGTGTAATGTCTTGATATAAAATTTTAATTTACTTCTTAAAATTGAAAAAGGATATATATATATATTTTTTACATAATAATGCTTGAAAATTTTAAATCTTTTTAATAAAATTAACAATAAATTACACATACTTTTAACTCTTAAAAATTAATTTTTTATATAACATTTATTTCGATTTTATAATTCGAATTATTCCACCAGTGCAGCTTACAGTTAGTGTCAATGTTGTGTTTCCTCATATCCTATAAATTTCATTGCGAACTAGCATTTTTAAAATAAAGGATATCCAAAAAATTATAGGCAAAATTATTTTATTTGGAGTTATTCAATTTTAACAGGTCGTGAAACATTAAATTTGAAATTTTATGAAAAGAGAATTTAAAACAATCAAATCATTAATGTAATGGAAAATATTCAAATTTATGTAATGATAAACTATAAATGCATATTGAAAAAAGAAAAAAATAAAGTTTGTAGTACTGAAAGAATAATTAGTCCCCATACATATATAACATGTAATTGTTTAGAAACCAAATATTTCACATCTTTAAATACAATATAATCAATATTTAAACAAAAATGACGTACAGTATATGAAAACATACCTAGGAATATTTGATTCTTCTTCAATATCAAAAATCTGCTTAATTTTATTATAAAGTTGATCTACTGGAATATCAAAAATTAATTATACAGATCCTTTTACATATAAATAAATACATTTATTTATATATATATGTACAGATAAATGCTTATATCTGTATCTTTCTATGTATATTTCCTTTTCTATGTATGTATCCTTTTCTAAATATTCATGGTATTTATTAAAAAAGCCTAAAAAATATTGTAAATAGCAGCCGAAATTATGTATTACGGCACACATGCCAAAATTTTAATTTATTCCGGAGTAGTTTTAAGCTTAACTTTATTCAATACTACTTATTTTTTAAAGGTAATATTTTCTTATTTTACCGAAATTATTCATTAATAAATATTTTTCTGTAAATAGAGTGGTGCGAAATAAAGACGGGGCTAAGAAATACTCAGGAATAAGTTAAAATGTTGGCATCTCTGATTATAGCTGTAACTCATTTGTACTTTTTTATGATACAGATTCTTATCTGCCAACATTTTAATTTATTCTGCAGCATGGTTTGTACACGTCTATTCTTCACGCCATTTTCTTTATGGAGTATTTTTTCCCCGTATGAAATTGCAATTAATTAAGAAATCTACTCTTGAAAATGTTATGGGGAAAAAAAAAAGATATTACAAAGGCTGTAGAATAAATTAATTTTTTTGCAGCTCTGTACAGGGTATAATATTTTTCGTTTTATATCATTTTCTTTTTAGTTATAAGTATTTTTGTTATTCTTCATTTTGGTGTGAAATACTATTTGAACTAAATCATTAACTAAAACTTTGAACTAAACACTTACTGGAATGTGTGAGCCAAAAAATATTCTTTGCGTACCTGAATTTCAGGGCTGTTTTGACCAGTAATTCTTTAGAAAGTGTGAAAATGCAATAATAATAATAATAATAATATGCTCATTTACTGTAAGATAACAGAAATTTAAAAAAAAATCCAGTTTTTGTCCTCATGTATGCAGAGAGTTCTTTCTTCTAACGTTGGCACAAAGTTGACTTTATTAGGCATTTAGTGTTATAATTCTCTGAGATCCAAACTGTCTGCAATCATCACGGAAAAGAATTTCATATTTCAATTAATTAATATTATAATTAATAAACGAATATTTTTTCATGAGTGAATTACATAATATTATATGGAACAAAGTCTTATGATCTCCACAAAATACCAGTTTTATTTTTCATTTGAAATGTACACAACGAAAAGATTTTTAAGTTTTCTAAAAAATAAAAGATTGAATCACACCACGCAAAATATACAGAATATTGACGCATACCTGCCTTCATTTGCAAACAGTTATTAACGGCTACTCTGGCAAAATATTAGTAAATTTCAATAATGTTTGGCTATTTAATATTTTAAAATAAATTAAATGAAGTACATTATAAATTAATAAATTAGTACAAAACTTTGAATAAAGCCTCTTTTGAAAAGTTGAAAGAATCGTGTGTATAAATTTTAAAAGGATAGTTCGTGTGTGCATGTCTTTAACAATTTTAGTTAGGTGCTGCAGTCATTGCGCACCTGGAGGTCACCGTCAGGTTTCGTTTGTGGCATTTTTTTAAAATTGCGCGACTCGGCTTACTGTAAAAAGTTTGGCAATGTGCAATTAGAGCAACGAAATCAGATAGCCTACTGTCCATTCTCTAAATCAAGTACAGAACAAACAAAAGGCGATTGCATCAGAGTACTCTAACACTGAGATAAGCATTTCCTGAAATTTTACCGCAGATGGTTTCCTTCTGCCCTTATTTTAATAGAACTACATCGGATTTGGAACATCCATGACAGTTCTCATCGCATTCCAATATGAATACAAACAAAACTCAGTAGCGCCACACTGTAGCGCAAACGACTTGCCATATCATTTTTTCTCTCTGCTGCATTTGCGCAACAGATGGCTTGAAGTGACATGATATCCGAAGTACCCACAATAATCACTTCATTGTACTGAAATACAAAATTACTTATTTCTTAAATTATTCTGGTTTGAATTGTAAAATAATCTGTTGCCGTTTATTACATATTAAAAGGGGGAAAATGAATTCGTGTTTAAATAATATTTTTTTCATATAATTAAAATAAACAATTAATGTTTCACAGCAATTTATGTCTAATTATATATATATAAAGGAGTGCAATTATTTATAAAATAAAAAGACATTACTATATGAATAATTGAACGCATTAAACTTAATTTAAAGTTGTTTTAAGTTTGATAAATATATATTTTTAAACAATAGCTATAAAAGAAGAATTTTTTTATTAAAAAAAATAATAATAAATAAAAAATAAGTATAATCATTATGATGCTATCTTACATTGCATTATATAAATACTATCCTTATTATATTCATATGCACTTAATTTTTTAATGAAAAGAGCCGAATAAGAATGTTTTTTTTTTTTTTTTTTTTTGTTGTTGTTGTTGTTATTAATTCTCATCTATTAAGGAATACAAATACATAAATAGGGTTTGTGCCATCTATATTTTTCAACATCAGTAAATATTGCAGAAACTTTTATCATGAATCAAGCTTATGATTTTGAGCAAAAATTTTTTTATATATATATAATATGCATATCCGTACGAAATTAAAAAAAGAAATATCTGTTATAATAAAACAGGAAACATGCGTAAATATTACATTGAAAATGATAGAAATAGCTAAAAGTAAAAATAAAACTGATATGTTGTATCAACCGCCAGACTTGTTTCTACATAATTTTGTACAAATTCACTCAGTACAAAATATTTAAGTCTCTAGAAACAATTTAATCTATTACATCAACATCTGTTAGTTTTATTATGTTGAAAGTAATGCATCTTAAATTATCACCAAAAATATAAGTGTCACCCACACACTCCAATAGTACAAAATTATTTTGTTTGCCCCATTACACAAGTCAAAAATACTGTACATTAAAATAATAATAATAATAATAATAATAATAATAATAAAATTAAATTAAAAATATGTACAGTTAATTCGTTGTAAATAGCTCTAAGACAAATGCAATGCATATATATATATTTCCCCCCCCCTAAAATCTTTATGACATCTTTATGATAAATCACTATCAAATAATCTTAAAATTGTGATTAATTATCATAAAAACCTGTACAGCTAATTCGTTGTAGCTGTAAAACAAAGAATATGTATATATATTTTTTTTTCTGAAATCTTTTGTGAATCACTGTAAATTAATTTAAAAAACATATAAGTGAGGCTCTTACGCTGCAAATAAAGAGGTCTTAAAGTAAGACAAAAAAAAAAAAAAAAAAAAACTATTTAAAAGCCATTTAACACTTTCGCGACCGCATGGTTTTGTCTTTTTGACAGTATGGTCGGCCTGTGGGCGTTATTCTCACACGTTACAATCAGAGCCTGATTAAGGGGGAAGCACAAATTATCTCCGCTCGCACCGGAATATTTTTACAATTATTTTTTACTTCATGTCATAGAAATTCCACGCTTTGACGAGGAAATATTTTTATAAAAAATGAACGGTGTAAAACAATCCAGTTTACTCACCGTTACTAGACACCAGAATTCTTTTTAAATAATTTTTAATGAGAATTTTGTGTTTATTATAGGAGGAAAGTATTTGTTAAAAAATAACGGTGTAAATTTATATAATGTGTGCCTCCCCCGTAATCAGGCTCTGGTTACAATATTTGATAAAAAAAATTATGTGTTCCATTTTTTATTAAAAATGTATATACATTATAATTATACTCTTTCTTATCAAAGTATTCGTATCAATAATATATTGTTTGCACAAATTTCAATATTGAGTACATTTTTAAGAAATAAATAACATGAGTTTGCGAAAGAAACGCCTACTGGTGGTGGTGATACAGATTTCCAAATGATGCGAATCTACGTCAGCGATCGCGAAAGTGTTATGACACGTAAATGTCTTGATATACAGCTTATATATATCTTAATTTAAGACAGAAATGGGTCTGAAACATCGATTCAGACGCAAAAATATTTAAAACACTAAATATGCGAAATTTCAGACAGAAAACGCTTCTAAATATTCAGACATTTTCATACATGCCAAAATTTTAATTTATTCCGCAGTCATTTAGCCTTGCCTCTAATTCGCACCACTTTATTTATAGATTTTTTTTTTTTCTTCTCAATATATAACTTCGATAAAATAAGAAAAAAATTACTTTAAAAAATAAATGGTGTGGTCAAAGGCGGGGCTAAAAATACTCGGGAATAAATTAAATGTTGGTATCTATGAATTTTAGAAATTCAGACATATGCATTACTTAGCAAATTTTCATATGGAATCTCCTACAACATGTTTATTCAGTTAAAATTCTTTTCCAAATTCAATAAAGGTAATATTGTTTTATATACTAACAAGTTAAGACATTAAAACTATCTTAGTTTATGAAATTAAGTTTTCAAGAAATAATACTCTAGAAATGTGCGTGATATTCCCACGGAATTATGTTTAATGTAATTCATAAAACAACATACATTGATGCGAAATTTATTTAATCAATATATATATATATATATATCTTTTTATTTAAAGCTCTCACATGTTAAAAGGAAAAGCATTAAAATGAATTTAGTAAGCAACTGGTAGCAAAGAAAGCGAATCTTGAACAATTTGTGAATAACTGTTTTCTGTTTTTTTATTTATTAATATTATCATCATCATTATTATTATTGTTGTTATTATAATTATTATTCGATTTAAAAACTGATTTATTCCACATATTTACCTGCACATAAATGTAAAACAACATAATTCTAAACCTCCAAATGTGAAATTTAAGACAATTAAGCATATTAACTTCTAGGTACAATATTATCAATAGTTTAATGCCAAAAATACGGTTTAAAACAAAAAACTTCTTTTGTTGCGCAAATACTGAAGTACGTGTTATCATGTAAACTGGTACTACCGCGTTATGAGTTAACTTGATTGATAAAACACATAAGTGCGGTATGAGGCTTTGTATTCCACAACTAACAGGGATTCGATTCTTGCGCCGAAAAAAAAAATGCTTTTAAAAATTATTAGTATTTTATTTATGCTCTAGAAAAATCTAATATCTATTTTTAACAGAAAAACAGAATATCAGATTACCTTCATTCATTTATTTATTTATTTGCTAAAAGGACTTAAAAATATCATATAATTTTTTTTTTTTTTTTTTTTTTAATAGCTTAACACTTTTACGACCTTTGACGTAGATTCACGTCATTTGAAAATCTTAACTCCGCCAGTGGGCGTTTCTTTCGAAATTTGTGTGTAATTTATTTCTTAAGAATATGCCTAATATTCATATTTTTATATTGAAACATATAATGGATACAAATACTTTAATTTAAAAAAATATAATCAGAATGTTTATGCATTTGTGACATAAGTTTAAATACAGAAAATATTGTTCCTAAATATTGTAATTTGGGAGAATAATGCCCACCGGTGGACTTTAGTGTCAAAAAGACAGAAGCTTGCGGTCGCGAAAGTGTTAACGTAGTGGGGTTTTAAGACACTTGCATTGCCTTTATTTCAGAGGCGAAAAAGGTGCCTCAAAAAATGAAACATTTTTTGTCTCTTAAAAAGTGAACATTCGTATGACACTTTTTTAACTGAAACTAAGACGTTTACGTTTACAATGTAAAAATCTTAATATCATATGCAAACATCATAGTGTTCAATGCACCTTAAACATGCTTAAATAAGCTTTAAAAAGTTTTACCATAGGTGCGATTGTACGAAATTCTGTTAGATGCTATTGTGTGCG
>CAWVNO010001845.1:145969-183969 GCA_963930645.1 Salticus scenicus
AAGCACAAATATTTTACATGGGAAAAAATTAAACAAATGAAACTACGTAACTATTGCCATGTTGATCATAAGTTTTTCTATCAAATTTGGCAACATTTAAATAGCTACATAACATTACCTCAACTTGTTTTAATAGTCATGTAGATTAATTATCACGTATACGTTCATCTTTTGCGACAAAAAAATATGCTTTCAAGCAACATACAGTGGTCGTACTCTCCGCGCTTTTTTCAGGGCACTCTGAGAGTTTAGGCATTTCTGCTTTTTCTGCTGCCACACTTTTTATACAATAATATCTATCCTATTCAATAACAACACATAACTATAAAAATACTATAAATATTTTTGCATGAAATTAGTGGTGACAAAAAAGTAAAAATCCCCTATCACTCACAGTGTCCTGAAAAATGGGCGGAGAGTACGACCCCTGAACATAATATTTTACGCTAATTTCATTATTCTCAATGGAATATAACCACTTAAAATGCATTTACATACTTGCCAACCATCTCATTAATAACCGTACAATTGTTAACGCCTACTGAAAAAACGCCCCTTTTCTCTCACCACTATATCTTTAGAGTTATTCTCTCCAAATGTTGTTATGATTAAATAAGACTAAAATTACTCTAAAAAATTATTGGTGTGAAAAAAAAAGGCGGGTACTAAAAATTGTAAGGTTCATAATGAGATGGTTGGCAAGTATGCATTTAACGGAAATTCAATCCATTCGTAGTAATGAAAGGAAATAGATTGCTATGTCCCTCTTCACGAACCATAATCCATATAAACACAAAGAAATGTACAACTATTTCTGTGTGACTCATTAAAATGCGTACTGATTTGCAATTCAATCGGAAAATTTTGGCTGTTCCTTCCCAGTTACACATAAATTCTAGCCATAAGCTGTCATGATAATAAATACTTTTATGTGTCCTTGTACAGAAAATTAAACTGTATTCCCATCAATAAATATAGTATATACCAAATCTCGTATGGATCATGAACACCAAACATGCCAACATTCTAATTAATATTCCGTTGTATTGTTAGCCACGCCTTTTATTTCACATCAATATTATATATATATATACAGGGTGATTAGAAAAAAAACTACCCCGATATATGAGACCATAGTTACCATACCGTTTCGAGAAACGGAATAAAATTTTGGTGGAAGGTATTTTAAGTTTTGCGCTCAAGAATTATATAAAAAACAACAGTTAAACTCTTACAGTTACGGTTACAGTGACAAAATTTCGAAAATTTCAAATGGCAACACCCACTTTTTTTATTGAAATGGAATCTCCAAAAAAACCATAAATAGCGTTGGAACGGGACCTCTAGCATGGAAATCACGAACGCTAGGCATACTGAGAAAAAAAGAGGAAACAGCTGTGATGTGCCTATCAGAGCACGACTTACATTTTCTTAATAACGTCACATTTCATACTGATTCTTCGGCTCTCACTAAAGTCTATTGATTCTGCTTCGAAACGAGAAGAATACACCACGGTATCCTTGATTTCACGTAGGTCTACTGAATAAGGGTTTTAATTTCGTTGTTAGTTGCAAGACACCGTCATGAGTGACGTCATCACCAGAGCCTGATTTAGGCCGGGGCACTCTCTCACCGGAATATTTTTACAATTATTTTTTACTGGATATCGTAGGAATTCCACATTTTGACTAGGAAATTATTTTTATAAAAAATAAACGGTGTAAAAAAATCGAATTTACTCATGCTTGTTAGACACCAGAATTCTTTTAAAATAATTTATAATTAGAATTTTTTGTTTATTATGAGAGGAAAGTATTGCTTAAAAAATAATGGTGTAAGTGTATATAATGAGTGCCCCGGTCTAAATCAGTCCCTGGTCATCACACTAAGTGAAAAATAAGGCATTGTGAAATGCGTGATGTGTATCTTGCTTTCTTGCTCTGAGAACAATATGGCGCTTACTGGGAAAAATCATTATCATCATCAAAATCGGTTTTGATTGCCATTTTACAATGCTTGTTTTTAGGATGTGATAACTTCATCATGACAGCGTCTTACGACTAACAACGAAATTAAATCCTTTATTCAGTAGCCTTACACGGAATTAAGGATACCTTAGTCTCTTCTTTTTGCTTCGAAGCAGAATCAGTTGACTTTAGTCTGAACCAAAGACTCAGTGTGAAATGTGAAGTCATTAAAAAAATGAAAGAAGTGCTCTGGTAGGCACGTAAAAATCGTTTTTTTTTTTTTTTTTTTTTTTTTTTTAATTTTTTTGTTAGACTGCTAGCGCTGCCAATTTTCGTGCAAGAGGTACCGTTTCAACGCTATTTATAGTTTTTTGCTATGGAGATTACATTTCAATAATAAAAAAAAAAGAGTAGGTATTGCCATTTGAAATTTTCGAAATTTTCTCACTGTAAACGTAACTGTTAGAGTTTAACTAATGTTTTTTATATAATTCTTGAGCACATACCTCAAAATATCTTCTAACAAATTTTTATTCAGTTTCTCGGAACGGTATGGCAGCTATGGTCTCATATATCGGGGTAGTTTTTTCTAATCACCCTGTATATATATATATATATATATATATATGTATATTTCCTGAAAACTTTTTATATGTGTTAGAAATTTGATAATTACATATTATACTTAAAAATCTTAGACATACATATAAAATTTAAGAAAATATAAGTTCATTATATTTTAAAATTAAACTATAGAAAACAAATCAAATACTAGTTACAACAAATAAATGTTATTGAAATTATCGCATACCTGGTAACATTTATAATTTATTCCGTATCGCTACAGTATTCAAAAATGGGTATTGGCATAGTTGCCATAATTTTAATTTATTCTGAAGCATTTTTAGCCAAAGTCTTTCATTCACACCACTTTTATTTTAAAAAAGTAATTTTTTTCTTATTTCATCGTAGTTATATATTGAAGAAATTTATTCTAAAAATAAAGTAATGCGAAATAAAGACGGGCCTAATAGTGCTCCAGAAAAAGTTAAAATGTTGCCAACGCTGGTGTAGGACGCAGAAGTATACTTCTCAACATCCTAATTAATACTCCGTAGTATCGTTAGCCCCGCCTTTTTTTTTTTTTTTTTCACACCAGTAAATTTGAAGACCAATATTCTCCAAATTCAACTATGATTGAATAAAAGAGGAATACTCTGAAAATATATTGGTGTGAAATAAAACGTGGGGCTAACGATGCTACATAATATTAATTAGGATGTTAGCAAGTATGCCTATAAGTATGGTGGCTATAATTCATTATTTTTTATACAAATACCGCAAAAATACGTAACTAACTATATTCTAAATGACTTAAGTACCATAAAAAAGAATGCGTGTACCTCACAAATGGAAAAAAAATGGAATAATTTAAAAGTATTTTAATCCTGTTCCTGTTTCATGAAATAAAACACGAGTCAAAGATGTATCAACTATTAATGTTATTTCATATCACAATTTGTAGAAAGCAATCTTTGTCTTATTTGATAAACAAAATAAATAAATAATAATAATAATAATAATAATAAAATCAATGATAAATAAAGACAATTATTTTCATTAAAAATTTTTTTTACGAAATAATCTGTAAGTTTGGTACCTGTGGCCAAAGTTGTTGTTTTTTAAGTACCACATTTTTTAAATCTATTATAAAAGGTGAATATACAAAAATACAGGCAAAGCTACACTAATCGTTATATTTCTAAATTACTCTAATATTTACAGGGGCTACAGATTCATATATTTTTAACCCGTTAGTAGTCGCTAGAGACAGCGCCACCTATTACAGATTGCGCACTTTTTATTTAACTGCCACCAATAATTTAAAAAAGTGATGTGATCGACGTTCCTTTGAGTTTATTCGCGTTTTATATATATCAAATGCCACTTCTAAAAATTTTTGGTGTCTATCGAATAAAAAAATCTGGCAACACTTAAGGATGGGCGGCAAATCGACCAACTAGCGACTACTAACGGGTTAAGGCTACTAATGTTTTATACCTTTTTTTTTTTTTTTTTTTTTTTTTTTTTTTTTTTTAAATCGCAGATATTAGGTTATTCACTCTTAACGACCAAAAGGCGCCGCTTTGAGGGTGTAATACATAAATCACGAACGATTACGAAAGATTTCAATACGGGGATAAGAAGATAATTTAGTTTAAATATTATATATATGTAGGGGAGACTGGGGAGGGTTGACCCTATGGGAGGCTTGACCCACCTTTCTTTACTCTGCTATTTTTAGCTTTCAAAAACTTCCAACACATGGCAGCACATCCTACTGATGCAAGGTAACAGCCATGTTTGTTTGAAAGTTATCCCATGCTTATTATTTGAACAAGCTTGAAATTTCTGTTTTCCTCATCAAAAAGTGAGTAATTTTGATTAAATTTGTAAGGCATTGTGCAAATATTCTTAATCAAATATCAGAATTCAGATTTATATGACTAAAGTATATACCTCAAGCTAATATGTGCTATAATTAGTTTTTCTAAATAACTGTTTAATTCCCTGATTTTTTTTTATGAAATTGCAAATGGCTATTGAGGGAGGCTTGACCCACATGATATAAGGGAGGTTTGACCCACGGGTCAAGCCTCCCTTATACATTTCTTTGTTATTGTGGACTGAAAATATTAATTAATCTATTATTTATCAACCTAAAAGTAATTTATCTCTCATTCCTGAAGATTATATTCCTCATAGTAGTAGTTCACAAGTCTCTTCTTCTACTAGGATCACCTGTCAGCCAGAAATTGAAAAATCTGCATCTTTGACCCCTGAACAGATTCGACCTTTCCCGAAAGCTGGACCACGAAAACATAACTATAAAAGAAAACAAGCAAAGTCTCGAATATTGATAGATATCCCAGTTAAAGAACAAATAGAAAATGAGCATGCATTGAGAGCATCGAAGAAACGACATTCTGTTAAAGATACTAAAACCAAAAGATTTTCTAAACAGAAATTTTTTAATCTGGTTGAAACCTTGAGTGATGAGGATGAAGAAATCCCTCATATGTCAGATACCAGTGAAGATGAGTTTGTGATATCAAAGTCAATGTCAGAAGGAGATTTTGTGCTGGTAAAATTTGTGAGTCCTAAAACTGGTAGGCCTAATGCATCTCATTTCGTAGGAAGAATAACCAAAGCGGAGAGAGAGAGTTTCTTGCTACATTTTTACGCCGCGCTGCTGAAAGAAATTACTTTATTTATCCAGAAGCGGGAGATATATCTGTTGTTTAAATGGATGATATGATAAAGTTACTAAATTCAATATAAGTTGAAGGAACTGCAAGAGTTGCATTATGAATTTATTTTGACTTTGACTTTTCTGAGTATAAGTGCTGCTAAATATTCGTTATTATTCAACATTTTTAGCTTTTTACAACAAAGCATAATGGCAATGACTATTTTTAATTTAAGAGTAGTGTGAACGTGTTCTTTTATATAATTTTTTCAATTTACGCTTTGGAAATATTGCTACTCCATCAATTATAACTTTTATTGTTATCACATTAATTTCATTACCAAATTTTCTTAAATTTTATGACTAGCTTAACTTTGTTCATAAATATTATAATATGTGAATATTGGTGGGTCAACCCTCCCATATGTGGGGAGCCTTGACGCAAAAATTCTGCTTCAATAACATTCATTATTTCTCTTTTCTGTTGCAAGGTATGAAAAAATTTTATGTATGTTTTGATAATAGAATATATCAGGTATGAAATGGTGTACAAAGTTTTTTTCTGGAAGTAAAATTTTTTTCTCTAAAAATGTTTTTGTAAAAAATGGGTCAACCCTCCCCAGTCTCCCCTAGTTATAATACTACAAAGAAGGATTTAATTAAACATTTACCCTTAGAGAACCAAACATGTAACATTTCCGCAATCGCTGATGTGATTTACTTTAGTTAGAAATCCGTAACTCCTCCCCTGGATGTTTATCTTGCAATTTACATATTACTTTTTTTTTCTTTTTTTTTAAGAATGTAACCAAAATTCATATTTGTGGAACTAATGTACGATAGGTAAAAATAATTTGATTAGAAGGAGTATAATTATTGTGTTAAAAAAAAAGGGGTAGCATTGTGTTTGCTTTGTTATTTTTTTGTCAATGTTTTAAATTATGTGTGCAAGAATATGCGATAAAGGTTAAACGTAACAGGTAGAAGATTGTTAAAGTGGTATTAAGTATACATTCTTATTTTAAAAATGAAGAAGTTTTTTATTTATTTATTTTTTTTTTTTTTATTAGTATTATCTGTTTTTGAAAACCGAAAGAACTTGACTTATAAGAACCGAAAGAACTGGACTTATAAAAACAGTAATAAAATATACTTTCAGCATATCACATAATTTAAAATATCTTAAATTATGTGATATGCTGAAAGTATATTTTATTATTGTTTTTATAATTATTAACAGCATATATAAGTGGAATATCTATTTCTTTAGTGCATGGACTTTTTATACAAATATGATTAAAGAAACCTTTGAAATGAGATGACATTATTTGAAAGAATAATTCTCACATGCGGAACTGAAATAATGTAGCGGCATAGCTAACATGTGTTTACAGTTAGCACCTTAGTACCTTTTGGCTACCCGACAATTTTAATAGATTTTTAAAATTTATTTTATCCGTGAAAATTTCTATGATTTACTGATTAAGTAAAATAATTTTTCTAATAAATTTTTTCAGAAGCCAAAAGGTGCTATGTTGAAAAATATGCATGAAATTTGGATGCACATATTAATTTATAATACACGCATATATAGTTTGGATTAAGTTTTACGCAAGTTTCAATTCTACAATTTTTGGTTTTAATGTATGTATATTAAAAAATATTTTTGTCTCATATTTTTAAGATATTCCGCAATAAAAAAACGTATTTTAATGTCTTATCAATAACGCATTAATGTATATATATATATATATATATATATATATGTAGCGCGCCTATGCTACGAAACCTCAGCGCCCCCTAGCGACCCGTTTGGCTGAGAGACCCAAAGAGATAACAGTCGGATTCCAGCAGTTTCCAGAGAAGGAAGTTCATGCAACGTGTGGTCGATGTTAGCCGAAATGGCCCACGACCATTAGATAACTCATCATGTTGGGTGTGGGACTCTATATTACCATTATTTCATCAAATCCCCTTTAACTTACCCCTGTAAATAGTACAATTTATGTGTTGTATATTTAGTGCGTAACTATAAATGTAAATAATAAATAATGTTTCTCTAATTTAGCTTCATTTTTGAGTTCCGCACCTTACATATATATATATATATATACACAAGCGCTCATTGTAAATGTGGTGTAACTCCATATTTTTTAAATGTATATATATTTGCTTAATTGTATCACATTTTGTTACATCGTTCATTATAAAAGAAAAAACTCCAATAATAGGATTAAAATCCCATAATTGGCATTACATGTTTTTCTCAGAAAACTAAAACTTCTAAATATTCATTAAAAAATGAAATTTCTAAGTTACATCAAATTATTTTTAATATAATTTATAAATTCTTATAACTATGATTTGTATTGAACACAAAAATCGATAACACTTACTGAATCTTGCCTTTTTTTACTAAGCATACATTCGAAAAAAAGTTCGTTATTTCAAAATCAGTTTCGAAGGAAATAATTCACTCTTGGAACGAACGACCCATATATATGTCACATAAAATCAGATGTTTTATAAAAATTGTACAAAAAAATTGGCACTCATTTGGAAAGAGCAGAAAACCTATATTAGTCTCAATAAAATATAAATGTTTGATGGCGTGTTGCAAGCGAAACGTATGAAAAATGCAATCGGCAAAACCTCAAACCTGTAATATTGCAAAGAGCATAATGTCTAACTTTTCGTGCTAGTACCCCACCTTTTTTCACACTATGTTTTTTGGTAGAATAAATCATATAATTGTGATTGATTATAGAGGAAATTATTCTTGAAGAAAAGTGGTGTGAAAAAGGCAAGTACTAAAAACATTATGATATAAATTAAAATGTTGGCGGGTATGGCAAACACCGCTCCAACCACAGTCGTTAATTTTCAAAATATTACACTGAACTACATCGTTTGTATAGTTGAGAAGAAAATTTTAAATAGTCATTGAATCAGATAACTGACATACATATTCATACTTGTCAACCATCTTATTATGAACCGTACAACTTTTAGTACCCGCCTTTTTTTTCTCACCAGACATTTTTTAGAGTAATTTTGTACTTATATAATTGTAACAACATTTGAAGAAAATTACTCTAAAAATAAAGTGATGTGAGAAAATGGGCGTTTTTTCTAGGGGCGTTAACAATTGTACGGTTAATCGGTTATTAATGAGATGGTTGGCAAGTATGCATACTTCTTGAAAATTTGGCTGTGCCCAATGCGTTCTCCGTAAAGTTTCTATTCACTTTTGACTTTTCCACAGTTGCCAACTTTGGAAATTTATTCCGGAGTATTGTTCGTCCGCCTTTTTTTCATATTACTTGTCTTCAAGCGTTTTTTTTTTTTTTTTCCCCCTTATTTTTTCGTGGTTAAATACCGGCAAAAATTGCGTTTTAAGGAATGTGGTGGAAAGTCAAGTGGGACTAACGATGCTCCAGAATAAATTATGACAATCGGCAGTTCTGGATAAGTCAGGTTTATCATAAAACTATAGTAGTACTCGAAATTTTAGAAACTGCGACCCCTGTTTATCTAAAAGTTGTAACAACAATAGCTGACAACAATTCTGAATTTTTAGCAGCATTGTTTCTATAAAAAAAAAAGAAAAAAAAAAGTTGCTTTTTTAAGAAGAAAAAAATCTGCGTTTAAATAGGGTAAATATGCGTATTTAATTATTAATTTTATAAAACCGAGAAGAGTTAAAAGCTGCGTTACTGGAACGTGAAACACATATTTATTTACTATATAAAAAAAGAAAAATAAATGAAGTGTATTTTATTTATTTATTTATTTATTTTTTGTAATTAAAACTTTTATAAATTTTACTTATACAAAACTTAAATTTACTTTAAAACTTAAATATAATTTTTACAAAATTTATCTATTAATTACCTTTAAGAAGTTACTAAACAAGAAAGAAAAATCATGCAGTACGCATTGTTTAGTAACACTTTCCAACTGTACGCAATTCTTGTATCGAATAACTATTAATATTCTTTGCCTACGTTATCGCACCAGAGACAGAACGATTGAAAAACATACAGATAGACTAATTGATTTTAAAATTACTCTTAGGCATTTTGGAAAGTGTTAAAAAGACTTAACGCAAAAGAAAATGCAGCCGTTAGATTATAATTACAACTTTTAAACTCTCTGAATATTTTATTGTAGCCCTGTAAATCTGAAAGTTAATCATATCATATTCTATACAAAAATATATTTTAGAATATTAATAATACATGTCAATGTTTTTAAGATTTTTATAGTAGAAAGTTTTTTAAATATAACTTTTAAAAAATTCTGTCCTAAAACGTAATACATTGGCTTTTTTTTTTTTATTATTGTTGTTTTTGTTGTTGCTCCTGTAAACAAACTAGTTGTACAGGACCTATTAATGACATTTTAAATAGGGAACATTCAATAGGGAACTTGAGTGTATCATTTTTAAAAAATTCTCAAAATATTCACGCATGACAGGAGCCAGAGACAAACAGATAGAAAAGGTAGACAATCGGACAGACAGATGCACAAATTGAAATCATATTCCCACTAAAATTATAAGAAAGTGTTAAAACGGTAAGTGCAATTCCAGCAAATTTTTATTAATACCTCTTAATGTAACTGATTATTTTTGTGTGGCCCTGTAAATCTAATGCTAACCATACTATATTACGTAGAAGGCACACTCTTTTGTGCATACGAATAATATATTTCAATTGCATTAAGCTTTGTGGAAAATAAAATTATTAAAATTTGGTTTATAAAAATAACTCTCATACAACACAATGCTTTGGAGTACTTTCAAGTGCCCCTGTACACAAATCAGTTAGAAATGAACTCTATTTTACATAGAAAACATCCGATAGGGAACTGAATAACATGTTAAAATTTCGTTAAAGTTTCTATACATTAAAGGTATTAAAATGTGATTTATAGAAAATCCTCTCATAGAACACAATGCTTTCGAATAATTTTGGGTGTCCCTGTACACAAACCAGAAGAGGTATCCATTTCATTTTCAATAGGGAACATCCGATAGTGAACTTCAATAAAATTTATCGGTTTAAAGAAATTCCATAAATATTTACGGGAACCAGAGCTCAGAAAAACAGACAAACGACAAACAAACGGACAGAAGAACTGTCAGACAGATACTCAAAATGAAATTATATTCACACTAAAAAAATGATAAAAAGTGTCAAAAACGCTTAATGTAAACGAATGTACAATTCTAGCAATTTTTTATTAATAGCTCTTAAAATAACTGAATATTTTTGTATCACCCTGTAAATCTAATGGTAACCATGCTATATTCTATGCAAAGCTTTCTTTTGTGCATATAAATAACATATTTCAATTTTCGAAAACTTCGTGGAAAGTAAAGTTATTAAATTTGATTTATAGAAATATCTCACAGAGAACGCAATGCTTTGGAGTACTTTTGAGTGTCCCTGTATATAAAACAGAGTTGGTATGCAATCTATTTTATATAGGAAACATCCAATAGTGAACTTGAATAACGTATTTCAATTTCATGAAGATAATGTACAGTAAAGGTGTGAACATATGGTTTATAAAAATACCTGTCATAGAACACAATTCTTTGAAATATTTTCGGGTGTCCCAGTACACAAACCAGTAGAGGTATAAACTCCATATTGAATAGGAAACATCCGATAGTGAACTTGAATAACATATATCAGTTTCAAAAATTCTATGAATATTTGCGGGAGTTAGAGCGCGAGCAGAGAGACAAACGGACAGATACACAAATTGATATCATATTCACACTTAAAAAAATGTTAGGAAGTGTTAAAAACGCTGAATATAAACAAAAGTAGAATTCTAGCAAATTTTTAATAATAGCTCTTAATATAACAGAATATTTTTGTGTCACCCTGTAAATCTAATGCTAATCATGCTATATTTTATGTAAAGCATTCTTTTGTGCATATAAATGACATATTTCAATTTCCTAAAACTTCGTGGAAAGTAAAGTTATTAAAATTTGATTCATAGAAATATCTCTCATAGAACGCATTGCTTTAGAAAATTTTTGAGTGTACTTGTATATAAAACAGATTTGGTATTTAATCCATTTTATGCAGAAAAAATCCAATAATGAACTTGAATAACATATTTCAATTTCATTAGTATATGTTTACAGTAAAGGTATGAAAATATGATTTATAGAAATACCTTTCATAGAACACAATGCTTTGAAATACTTTCGGGAGCCCCTGTACACAAACCAGTAGAGGTATAAACTCCATTTTCAACAGCAAACATCCGATAGTGAACTGGAATAACATATTTCAATTTCATTAAGATATGTGTACAGTAATAGTATGAAAATACGATTTATAGAAATACCTCTCATAGAACACAATGCTTTGAACTACTTTCGGTTGTCCCTGTATACAAACCAGTGAAGGTATAAACTCCATTTTTAAAAGGGAACATCCGATAGTGAACGTGAATAACGAATATCAGTTACAAGAAATTCCACAATTATTTACGGGAATTAGAGCGCGGAGAGACAGACAGACAAACAAACCGAAGTCATTAACACTGTTCAACATTGTTGGGAAGTGTTAAAAATGTTGGAAAGTGTTAAAAAAGCTTAATGTAAACGAAAGTACACTTTTAGCAAATATTTATTAATAACTCTTTATATAACTGAATATTTTTGTGTCACCCTGTAAATCTAATGCTAATCATGCTGTATTCTATGCAAAGCATATCCTTTTGTGCTTTTAAATAACACATTTCAATTTCATAAATCTTCGTGCAAAGTAAAGCTATTAAAATTTAGTTTATAGAAATATTTCTATAAAACACAATGCTTTGGAATACTTTTGTGTGTCCCTGTACACAAATCAGTGGTGGTATTTGCTCCATTTATACAGGAAACATCCGAAAATGAACTTGAATAACATATTTCAATTTCATTAAGATTTGTGTACAGTAAGGCTATAAAAATATGGTTTATAGAAATGCCTCTCATAGAACACAATGCTTTGAAATATTTTCGGGGGTCCCTGTACACAAACCAGTAGAGGTATAAACTCCATTTTCAATAGGGAACATCCGATAATGAACCTGAATAACATATATCATTTTCATTAAGACTTTTGTACAGTAAGGGTATGAAAATATGGTTTATAGAAATGCCTCTCATAGAACACAATGCTTTGAAATATTTTCGAGGGTCCCTGTACACAAACCAGTAGAGGTATAAACTCCATTTTTAATAGGGAACATCAGATAATGAACCTAAAAAACATATATCATTTTCAAAAAATTCTATGAATATTTACGGGATTTAGAGTGCGGGCAGACAGACAGACGGACAAATACACAAATTGATACCATATTCACACTTAAAAAATGTTAGGAAGTGTCAAAAACGCTTAATATAAACAAAAGTAGAATTCTAGCAAATATTTAATAATAGCTTTTAATATAACAGAATATTTTTGTGTCACCCTGTAAATCTAATGCTAATCATGCTATATTCTATGTAAAGCATTCTTTTGTGCATATAAATAATATATTTCAATTTCCTAAAACTTCGTGAAAAGTAAAGTTATTAAAATTTGATTCATAGAAATATCTCTCCTAGAGCGCAATGTTTTAGAATATTTTTGAGTGTCCTTGTATATAAAACGAGTTGGTATTTAATCCATTTTATACAGGAAAAATCCAATAGTGAACTTTAATAACATATTTCAATTTCATTAACATATGTTTGTTGTAAAGGTATGAAAACATGATTTATAGAAATACCTCTCATAGAACACAATGCCTTGAAATACTTTCGGGTGTCCCTGTATACAAACCAGTAAAGGTATAAACTCCATTTTCAAAAGGGAACAACCGATAGAGAACGTGAATAACATTTATCAGTTTCAAGAAATTCCACAAATATTTATGGGAATTAGAGCGCGGAGAGACAGACAGACGGACAGACAGACAGACAAACCGAAGTCATTAACACTGTTCAACCTTGTTGGGAAGTGTTAAAAATGTTAGAAAGTGTTAAAAACGCTTAATGTAAACGAAAATACACTTTTAGCAAATATTTATAATTAGCTCTTTATATAACTGAATATTTTTGTGTCACCCTGTAAATCTAATACTAATTATGCTATATTCTATGCAAAACATTTTCTTTTGTGCTTATAAATAACACATTTCAATTTCAGAAATCTTCGTGCAAAATAATGTTATTAAAATTTAGTTTATAGCAATATCTCTATAAAACGCAATGCTTTGGAATACTTTTGTGTGTCTCTGTACACAAATCAGTGGTGGTATTTGCTCCATTTTATACAGGAAAGATCCGATAATGAACTTGAATAATATATTTCAATTTCATTAAGATTTGTGTACAGTAAGGGTATGGAAATATGGTTTATAGAAATGCCTTAAATAGAACACAATGCTTTGAAATAGTTTGTGTGTCCCTGTGCACAAATCAGTGGTGGTATGTACTCCATTTTATACAGGAAACATCCGATAGTGAACTTGAATAACATATTTCAATTTCATTAAGATTTGTGTACAGAAATCGTATGGTAATATGGTTTATAGAAATACCTCTCATAGAACACAATGGTTTGAAATATTTTACGGGGTCCCTGTACACAAACTAGTAGAGGTATAAACTCCATTTTCAACAGGGAACATCCGATAGTGAACTTGTATAACATATTTTAATTTCATTAAGAGTTTTGTACAGTAAGGGTATGAAAATATGGTTTATAGAAATTCCTCTCATAGAACACACTGCTTGTAAATATTTTCGTTCTCGTAAAAGAACATTTTAAACAGCAGTGCTGGAAACTAGTTGAACCTTGTTATATTACATTTAGATTTAAGATTTTGCTCTCTTAAATATATATATATATATGGACGCATTTAAATAACATAATTGCCAACATTTTAATTTATTCCGGTATATTTTTAACCCAACCTTTAATTCTCGCCACTTAATTTTTAGAATAATTTTCTCTGATGTATAACAGCCAGTGCTGCGAGACTTTCAGACTTCATTCAATATTAACCAATAGTTTTGAGAAGTGATATTTAATGTATACAAAAGACGAATCGACTCTAAATAACTTTTACTACATATATAAAATATCACTTCCGAAAATTACTGATAACTATTGAAAAAAAAAAAAAAAATCACATAGTCTGGCAACACTGATAACAGGTATTAACACTTTCGCGACAGCTAACTCTGATTCACGTCATTTAAAAATCTGTAACTCCACTAGTGGGCGTTTCTTTCGCAATTTGTATGTAACTTATTTCTTTAAAAAATATACAAAATTCATATTTATACCATCAATATACCGTGGATATAAATACTTTGATTAGAAAGATTATAATTGTAACGAATATCCATTTGTAATATAAATGTGAATGCAGAAACATTTATTCTGAAATACTGTAAACTGCGAGAACAACGCCCGCAGGCTGACTTTATGGTTAAAAAGACAAAATCATGCGGTCGCTAAGGTGTTAAATAACAAAATATATTCATTAAGAAAATGTTGTCATTTCTGAAATAAAATATATATAAAAAACGTATAATTAGATGTATATATATATATACATATATATTTATTTTTGTCAATCTTTTTATATATTTTTTTTCTCTAATTCTTAATTCTATCTTCTAAAGCTTTGTAAAGCTCGAAAATTCTCTCAAAGTTAGATATTTAATTGTTGTAATTTTAAAAGAGGAATTAATAAGTTTTAAAAATCGTTATTCGAGGAAAAAGGAAATCAATTTTTTAATTATTATTCTAAGAATTTTTGTGTTACATTCTTCACTTATTGTCACATTTTAAAATCTAATTACCCAGCTAAGAAAAAAAAATCTGAAGAACAACTACAATAAAATAATTATAATAAGAAAAAAAGAAAAAAAAAAAAAGCTGACAGTCTGAAAGAGTTTGGTACGAGAATCATAAAATATGCAGAATAACTGAAGTTTGGAAGCAAAACGTTTGCAGGTCCCCCCCCCCCCCGTAACTTAATAATCCGAATACCCTCAGATACACAGATCCGTAAAAAAAAAAAAAAAAAAAAAAAAGAGATCTGCTACCATTCATTCTTATTCTTATGTAAAATGACCTCCTGAATGCGAATATGACTCCCATTTCGCCCAGTCACCCGCCGTTTTCTTGATAGACCACCCGCTTCCTCAATTTCTTTCCCTGTTCGATAATTTTATGACCATGAATTTGATTCATATAAAGAATGAAAAATAATTAATTTAACACCTAAAAACAAAAAAACATAAAGTTTAAAAATAACATTAATAACAGATTAAAAAAATATAAGATATGTAATGCATAATGTCAATGGCAAATCCCACCAAAATTTTTCCCTTGTCGCCAATGTCCATGTTTTAGAATTTTCCAACTCTGTAGCCCCTCAGAAGGTATTTAACGGTAAAAATAATTCTCCCCCCTCCTAAAAATCAAATTTATAGCCGAAAAATGATAAAAATAGGGTGTCATTCTTAAAAAATGGAGGATGATAGGGCAAAATGAGCGTCATATTTAAATTCAGGAGGTCAATTTACATAAGAATATGCTAAAATGGTGTCACAGGCAATTTTATTGCCGAGTAGTGATGTTATCCGCAGTTTTTTTTTTTTTTTTTTTTCTTTTTTTTTCTTTTTTTTAGCCTTCTTATAGCTAAACACGACTGTTCAAAAAGGATAAAGTGAGAAGTTTGTTCACTTATTAAATAAATTTAACCAAGTTTATGTATCTGATAAGCGTTATTGCAAAAACAGTATTAAGTAAAGAAGAAACATTTTGGCGGTTCGCTGTGTTAACAAACACTTGATATTACACAACACTACGTACACTTTAGCATCGCTCAACCTTAAATGTAATTTGTCTCTGTTATGCCATCTTAGAAACATTTCGTTTTTAATTAGAAGCAAAATAATAATAATAATAATAATAATAAATAATATTTTATGCACTTTTCTTTGTTAAAAAAAAAAAAAAAAACATCTCAAAACAGCAAGCCGCATTTTTACAGATATGCACTAAATAATTTAAAAAACATCTTTATAGTATATGTATATATGTGCATAAAAATAAACCCCCAAAAGAATTATTTTTGTGTAGCTCTGTATACCGTTTAAATTGTGCATATGCATTATATTATGTATTAAAAATATTCACAACATTTAAATTTTGTGTTGAGCAATTTTCTTGGACATCTTATCATAATGAATCCACTTTTTAGGGCCTGTAAATCAACTATTTACGATAATTGTAGTATAATATTTATTTCTGTAACTTTAAAATATGATTTCCTTATGGTGTGCGTAGAAAATATAAGTTAAATATCTACATAAATGTACCTCTCATAGACCATAATATACCATTTGTGAGTCTCCATATGCAAATTACTTGCGCTATTTATGTTATAATAATAGAGAACATACTACAATAACATGAATAATATACTATAATTTTAAAGTATTATATAAAATATAATATTAACGAATATTAGAGCACGGACAGAAAGAATGATAAACTATAATTACTTCTGAACTTTGTTATAAGTGTTAAAAACGTTTAACATAAGTAATCAAAAAATAATCTTAGCCCTTTAAATTTGTATTCTTTAATGTATTCGAAAAAATAATTGCGGCTCTTAATCAGCTAACTGCTAGTTATGCTGTATTCTAGATAAAATATTATTTTGGTTCATGAAGCACACCTGCTAACTATGCTAGTTTAATCTGTAATGGTATTAAGCCCCGCCTCTTTCTACACCAGAAAAGTTGTAGAGAAATATTCAACAATATGTTCTCATGATAATATAAAAATACTATTGCTCTACAACTATTCTGTGTGTGAAAAAAAAGCGGGGCTTAATATCATTACGGATAAACTAGCATAGTTAGCAGGTCTAATGAAGATAATAAATGCTAATCTCACTATTATTTGTGCTGTACAAAGGCATAGCTGACAATATTTTAATTTATTCCGGAGTACTTTTAGCCCCGCCTTTATTTCGTACCACTTATTTTTTAAAAGTAATTTTGTCTTACTTTATCGAAGTTATACATTGGAGAAAATTTTTCTATAAATAAAGTGGCGCGAATTAAAGGCGGAGCTAAAAGTACTCCGGAATAAATTAAAATATTGGCAGCTATGACAAAGGTATTTAAGTACAGGGATGGAACACGGGCGCAGAATTCATACCGGAATCTGTTTAAGAAATTTCTCCACCTATAATATCGTCGATTTAAGAGGTAGAAAATTTTCTTACATTGATAGTGGTATGAATTCTGCGCCCGTGTTCCATCCCTGTAAGTATGTAAAAACAAAAAAAAAAAAAAAAAAAAAAAAAGAAAAAGAAAAGGCTTAACTTTCTTTTGGGTGTCACTGTACACATTTTATTTCACGGATACAAATGTTCGTATTATTTTGCTATCAATATTTTCTCAGAGAAAGATTTACTAAATATTTTCAGTGCTATTTTGTAAATAAATATCAGAGAAAATACTGATATATTTTGTCAGAGTTTTGACTCGAGATGGAAATTTTTACACCATTAAACCAGTCGTATTAGTTTTAAGATTTCATATGTGGACATGTCATAGTGAAATTAAAGAACTTGTATTAGTTTGAAGAATTTCTCAAATTGTTTACTTATATTACAGAGCAAACAGACAGGAGGACGGACAAACAGTTGCACTATTTGAAGTCATCATCACTTTTAAACCTTAAATTCAACTCGTGCATTTTTACATTATAACCCCTAATATATCTAAACATTTTTCTGCAGCTATATAAAAATTAAAGCTAATCATATGGTATTCATCACTAGAAAACATTTATCTTCCCATAAGCATAATAAATGTTATTTTAATTAAGATTTGTAGATTACATCGGTGTTTAAATGTGAATTATAAAAGTGTATTTCATAGAACGCAAAGCTTTGGCATTTTTCTGTAAGTCACTGTGCACAAGTCTTTTTCTAAAGGAACGTGCTAAAGTGAACATTAATACAACATATCAACAGTGTTGACGTTGTCAGACTTTGCGCTCATTTATTCAAAGTTCATCAATAATTTTGAGAAGGATATTTAATATAAATAATTGATGATATTTTGACTACAACATTCGTCTTTTGAGAATGTTAAATGATATTTCTCAGAATTATTCGTTAATGTTTAATAAAAACGTCGCAAAACTAGAGCTAGTAAGATCAGATGTACTCTAGAAAATGACTGGTGTAAAGTAAAAGACAGGTACTAAATATTTTTCGCTTCATTATGAAATCCGATGGCAAGTATGAATATATTTGTAAAATATGTTATCAGTGCTTCCAAATGCGGGTTATAATTAACATTCGACGAAATTCTAGCGTTTTGTCGATTCTTCTTCGAATAAGGTTATTTCTCAAGAAATGATTTAATAATTTCAGCTGATCTTTAATACAGTACAGTACCATACTTGCCAACATCCTAATTTATATTCCGTTGTGTTGCTAGCCCAGCACTTTTATTCACACCAGTAAATTTTTAGAGTAACATTTTCCCAATGCAAATACGATTAAATAGGAAGAAAAATACTCTAAAAAGATACTGGTGTGAAAAAGAAGGCGGGGCTAGCAATACTACGGAATATTAATTAGTATGTTGGCATGTATGCAGTATGTAGTACGCAGAACAGTACCGAGTTTTACGTAATACAGTATTCAGTACGCAGTTTTGTAGTACAGTAAATCATACATGGCAACATCCTAATTAATATTCTGCGGAATAAATTAAAATGTTGGCAACTATGGTGCTTATGTTGCAAAATAATATTATGCATGCAGTTAATAGAAATTCTTATAAAACAAACTTAAAAAATTGTTACACTACTTAATTCTAGTATTTATGATTCATTTTATTTTGGTTACAAGAAATAACCTGGATATTACTGTCGAAAACATAAAATATATTAGAGAAACAAATTAAAAATATAATAAATTTGTACAAGAATAATTTAGAAATTTAATTAATAAATCATGACAAAGTTGGTCTAAAAATCATCCTCACACTCCAATCTATCTAAAAAAAAATAATTTAGTCGTAAAAAAAAAAAAAAAATTGCAAATGTTCCTAGATTAAAAAAAAAAAAAAAAAAAAAAAAAAAAAATATATATATATATATATATATTGTTCATTATTATTTTGTTACGAAACATAATATTTATTTTAGAAGCAAATAATAAAAAAACTAACATAAGTATGTGTTTATCTTTTATAATGTAAAATACTTCTACTAAAACATATCTTTTTACATTTATTGATGGTTTTAAGTTTTAAAAAGTAAGCAATAGAAAACAAACTATTATTTAGGGGGAAAAATCTCCTACATAAATATATATATATTTTTTCAACAAACGTACATTTGTTGTATCGTTAAATGCTTTAACATTTCAAGTTATGAATACAGAACAATTGTTTTCTGACACTGCATAAAATATTTTTAACAAAATAGAAGCTTTCGACAAAATCAAGTGTTTTTACCGCATAAAATTTTCACCAACATCATTCTATGGCATCTAAACAGTTATTTTCCACTTTCATCACGTCTAACACATAAAAATTTATAACAGAATTTTTCTTTCCGTGTAATTGAAAAATGAAAGTAGTTATGTCAAACAAAAACCAAGTGTGCAGTTCCATACATTTTAGTCTTCACCAATGTCATTTTACAGCGTGTAAACAGTTGCCATCCGCTTTTATCACGTCTGATACATAAATATTTACAACAATATATACACATTTTTTTTTTCTTTCTACATAATGTGAAGCAACTTTTCTTGGGGAGTTTGATTGGACCTTTTGGATATACTGATAAATTTATTTGGGAAATAAACATTTCTTGGCCATGTGTGGAGATAAATCTTGATTAGAAATAAATTTGTATCGTCAAGTGTAAAAGAAGTGTAAAGTGTTTTATATATATATATATATATATATATATACATATATATTTTTAAAAACTTTCATAATTTTAAGAGTTTTTTCTTTCTTAAAAATTTTTGAAACTGCAAAATGCGTAATAAATTATGGAATTTAATCCTTTATTGTGTTAGTTTATTTTTTCTAGAAAATTAAACATTTTATAATGTTAAATTAAATCTCTTAATGTTGTTTGGCTTCACTGGGTTCGCATTTTTCGGCATTCTTTAGGGCTATTCTGAATACGAAAAATCTCCGCCTTTTATACTATCACCAGTGATTTTTTATTCAAAAAATTTTGAGAAGTGATATTTTATATATATAATGGACTACCAATCTCTACTTGCCAATAATCTCATTAATAACAGTACAATTGTTAACGCCCCTTGGGGGAAAAAAAAATCTTTTTTTTTTTACACCTTTTTTTTTTTTCGAATAATTCGCTCCAAATGTTGTTACGATTAAATAAGAATAGAATTAGTCTAAAAACTGACAGGTGTGAAAAAAAAAGGCGGGTACTAAAAAGTCTACGGTTCATAATGAGGTGGTTGGCAAGTATATCAATCTTCAAAGTGATTAGCCAAACGTTACAATAAAAAATTATTCGCGATTATGAATAAAAAATTCGCCAGATCTGGAAACACGGAGTACACTACTTTCTTTATCCCCTTTAATTACGCCACATTACTATGAAAATACCTTAAAATTTTCTTTATAAAAATACTGGTAGCAAAAAAGTCTGACGTCCCTGACAGTGCCATAAAAAAAAGGTTGAGAATTCAGGAATTTTTAAATCGAAACTCGCAACAGATGAAAGATAGAATGTCATAATAAAATTATAATCCTTCACCTAAAAAATTACACTCCCTAGATTATCCACGATGTAATGATAGAAATTATAGCACGTCATAAGATACTGTTATGATATTATATATACATACTTGCCAACCATCTCATTAATAACCGTACAATTGTTAACGCAAAACGCCCCTTTTCTCACACCTCTATATTTTTAACGATATTCTCTCCAAATGTTGTTACGATTAAATAAGACTGAAATTACTCTACAAAATTATTGGTGTGAAAAAAAAGAGCGGGTACTAAAAATTGTACGGTTTATAATGAGATGGTTGGTAAGTATGCTTTTTATTCTTCTCTCTCTCTCTCTCTCTCTCTCTCTCTCTCTTTTTTTTTTTTTTTTTTTTGGTTTAAGTGATTTCATATATCTTGCAGAAGACCCAATAAAAGGAAAACAATCACCCACGGCTAAAGCTGCCACAATAGAGAAAGGTGAAAATATTATCCTATTAGACCGAAAAACAAGCATCCCGATGATCATGAATGAAACTTTTCATAAATCATAAATATGGCTGGGTCCGCACATATTTGGAATAAAATGATCATATAAAAGTTTTAGCATGATGTAACCAATTACTATTTTCCAGAACTAATAAAGTTGTGACAGTTACTTAACGATGATTAAAAATTATGCTTTATTTGCCCAATTTTAAAAATTATAAAACGTGACAAATAAATGTTTTGAATAGATTTTTTTTTTTTTTTAATTATGAACGGTTTTAAAATTTATGAGAATAATTATAAATGCAATTTCTATTTCATTTTTCTTTATTTATCATAATGTAATCATTAATTATATCTTTTTATAAATTTTCTACTTTAAGGAAGAGAAAAGATATGTCTTGTCTTAAACTAAAACTACATTTAATTTTAGAAAACAGAACGAACTGCTACTTCTTCTTTTCCTTTTCTTTTTTTCCCTAGTTTAACAGATTTTTTTTTTTTTTTTATTCTTTTTTTTTTTTTTTACCAAAAATTCTAATTTTGCAGGATTTCATTTTTTTTTTTTTTTTTTTTTTGGGGGGGGGGGGGGGGGTCAAATATGTTCTTGAATGAAATTCGATAAATATTAATGTGATATTTTATCACTGAACAAAGCTCTTATTAAGCATGAGTAAGGGCATATTTCTTTTCTGAGTTTTTCCCTTCTGCAGAGAATATATTTTAATAAATTTTAAATAATTCTATGAACTATCTCCTTAAATAACATTAAAGATTAATTAAAGCATATATTTGATTAAAGAATTTTGGTGATATATAAAGTTGTAGAAAAATTTACATAATTGTCACTTTTATAATTTATTCTGGACCACGGTTAGTACAAGTCCTTTTTTCACACCAGTATCTTTAGAGAATAATATTCTTCTTTTTAAATTATAGTTCCACAGCTATCAACATTACAGTTAGCTTTACGAGAAATTATTATTACTTGCCCCTCTCCTAATGTAATTACGATTAAATAAGAAGAATATACTCCTAAAAAAGATTGATGCGCGAAAAAGTCGGGTAATAACAGTTTTAGGGAATGCTAAATGGAATGTCGGGAGTTACAAAACTGACAACTTAATCAAGAGTACCGTTAGTCCCCACTGCTTTTTCCACACCACTGACTTTTTATAGTAATTCTTGTTAAAAGTTTTTACGATCAAATAAGAAGAGAAGTACTTGAAAAAGGAAAAGGCGGCTGCTAATTTTCTCCGAATTACAATTAGGATTTTGGCAGCTCTTGAGGTATATTATTGTAAATGAATGGTGGTAATTCTTCTAAATAAATGATGAAAAAGGACAGCGCAGGGATGGAACACTAGCGCAGAACATACCACAAATAATAATAATAATAATAATAATAATAATAAAATACTTATTAAATCAACGATATGATAGATAGAGAAATTTCTTAAATAAATACCCTTATGCGTTTTGCGCCACTTTTCCATCCCTCACAGTTACTAACAATATTTTGGAATAAATTAGAAAACTTTGCAACTCTGTATTTAAGTAAGGGTTTTTAAATGAAAATAAAAGTTATTAATAATCAATGTATTATTCTTAATTAAAACCAATTTGTTAAATTTTCTGTTATAGATCTACATGCTATGATGCAGGTGAGGTAAGGAATGATTAGATAAATAAAAAAAAAAAAAATACATAAATAAATAAACGATTTACATAAATTAATGTTTCATAGAGAAGTTATAGAAGTTAAGAGATGTTTAAGAAGTTATGACACTTTATAAATTCCAGATGATAAAACTATTTTTTTATTTTGTATAAAAATATATTAATTTTTCCCCTTACTTGACATGAAAATTTACATATAGTTAAGTTTCAAAAATTTATCATCGCAAATGTTAAATTACTTTAATTTTGTTTTAAAGTTATGAAATTGCTAATATATTGCGTTAAGAAGCATGGGATAATGAAGTAATTTTGCATAATTGCAAAAAGTATCTTCTTATGAATTATTCATATTGCGTGTTCCTCTTAATTTTGTTTTTCATTTTCATAAAATAACAAATTTTTCTTTAGTGTTTCAAAGTTTCAGATACATTCTTACTCATATATATTTCAGGAACATTAACTTTCATTTTAAGTACAGTATAATTGCATTCATCTGTATTAAAAACGCTTTAAGCACGGATAGTTTTTTATATTTGAGTTTTGTTTTGTTTTAAAAATGGTGTATTCAGAATATTGCATCACGTTCGAAATTAATTTGTCTATGTATTGATATGAAAGCATAGCATTTGTCGCACGTTTTCAGCTTATTTTTAATAGAAAGAGAAGCTTAAAAATAGTACCGTTCTAAATGTATGCTTAATGTATGTTAGGGGGACAAAAAAGAAAGAAAGTAAGAAAGAAACAGTATTCTTACTTGAGGCCACAAAGGCATATAAAAATACCTTTATTTTTTTTCACTGTTTCATTTTAAACATTTTACCTTTTGTATTTAAATGCCCTATAGAGGAGAATTTTTTAATCTTTCCCAATTTTTTAGATTCAATACAAAGGTTTATCTTATTTTGTGGATTTATGTTTCTCACTTAAGGGGTCTGCATACCTTAAAGTAACCCCTACATAATAGCCCTGAAGAAAAAGGCCTAGGGTGAAATATTCCTGCTAAATTAGCATGATAAAATAGCGCCAAGACAAAATAGATCTAAATAAATTACCATCGGATCATAAAACCCTCGAAAAAATAGCCCGAAAACATAACATTAGAAAAGAAAGAAAAAGAAAAAAACGCGAGAACAAAATAGCTCTGATAAATTAGCCGGAGAACATAGCACAAAAATGTAAACCTGTCAATACTGATCGACAAAATAACCCTAGAAATAAACAGCCCCGGCGAAATACCCCCAGGATAAAATACTCTGGGTAAATTAGTCCTAGGAGAAATTGCTACTACAAATTAGTCCAGGGATTACACAGTCTAGTGACAAAATAGCCGGGAAAAAAAAAAAAAAAAACTGGTCCCAGAATAAAGACCCCAAGACAAAACAGACCAAAGTCAAAATAATCCCAAAAAATAGTCCCACGAGAGAAACCGAAGACAAAATAGTCGTCATAAAGAAGTCCCGACAAAAACATCGTCAGCATTTTGAATACACAGCCTTGTTGTGCTAAAAACTTTTCAGATTTTCTAGCTCCACTTTTTAAGATTAATTACCTTTTCTTAATTTAATTAGAGATTTTTCATTACTAAATAAAACAAATATACTTTTATTGCAATAGTGGCATTAGAAATATGCCAGGGTTGACAGTTAAGCCCATATTTTAAAATTATATATTGTATTATTATTACATAATTTAACCATTCATAAATTGAAAAAGCATATTTAACACTTTCGCGACTGCGGACGTAGATTCACGTCATTGAAAGTTTCTTTCGAAATTTGTATGTTATTTATTTCTTAAGAATATACACTATATACATAACATAGTATATTTGTACACTCAAATATACTATGGCAGAGCTGCCAACCTAATCCGGCAAATTGTTTGTACCGCCCCTTTTCCTACACCACTTAACTTTTAGAGTATTTGTTTTCTTAATTCATCATAAATATATTTGAAAACAATTACTGTAAAAAATTAGTTGTGTACAAAAAGGGGCGGTACTAACAATTTACCGGATTAGGTTGGTAGCTCTGCTATGGATACAGATACTTTGATTAGAAGGAATATAATTACAAAGTTTATCCATTTATAGTATAAATGTGAATACAGAAAATATTGTTTTGAAATATTGTAACTTAGGAGAATAACGCCAACAAATTGTATTTGTAATATATTAAAATTCAGAGTTAAGAAAAAAAAAAAAAAAAAGTCTAAATGAAACTAAAAAGGAAAGCGTGACTGCGAAACTTCATCCTAAGATAGTTCAAACACAGGTACATATCAAGAAAGGGAAGTCTTCGACCTAATAGAAATTCAGTGGACTTAAAGATCCATTGCATCGAAAAAAAAAAAAAGAATAATTTTCTATTGCTCAGCTGACAGCAACGACCGTACGATATGGTTTCGTCAAGATACAGTCGGGGGAAAGAAAACGCAGCACTCGATGTAACTCTATTGCTAATCAATGCACAAATATGCAATAGGTATCATTCAACTGGAAAATGTTAGTTCTTTCAAAAAATGAAGTGAAATTTTGAATTGCGGGTCGTCTACATATTAAAACGCGCACCAACTTTGATTTTTTTCAATAGTAACACACTATTTTCATTTTATATTTGAATTCGTGGGGTCGCGACGATGCGAAAATATATATTCGCTGTATATTCTAGTTATATATATATATATTTAGAGTTATAAGAGTTCAAAGTTTGAAGGTGCTAATGCAGGGTTCGTACGGGCCTTATTATTTCCCTGAGTCTTACACCGGCAATTTTGTAGAATGATTTAAGTTATAAAATAAATCTATTCTATTAGGTTGAATTTTATCGTTTCAGAATACTGGTGTGAGACTCAGGGAAAAAATCAAGCCCGTATGCACCCTGTAATGTTAAATTCATATTTCAAACTTTTATTAATATCGTCACAAAAAATAACTTTATCGATATAATTGTTTTTTTACGAGATACAGTGACGAAACCCAAACATAATCCATCATTAGTCTTGATTCTGAAATATATTTTTAATTCTAAAAAAATATTAATAGATTCATATTCATAAAAATTATGAATTATGACCTATATTAATTTTTACATAAAATGAATCCTAATGCTGAAAAATATCGGTGCGCAAATTTGCAGCTCATTCCAGTTTTTGTTTTCAAAACATAAATAAATCTTTCTTTTGGAGTGGTTTAGGGGGCCGTCTCTTATAAAGTTTTCCATGAGATAACAAAGCAAATCTTAAAAAATAACAGATGGAATTGAACAAAATATTTTTATTTTTTATTTACGGGTGAAATCATATAACAACAACGTCAAACACAAAGAAGAAAAAAAAATGATGATTTTTAGACATCAGTGTTAGCATCAAAAATTCCTGTTTTCTAAAGCCCCGCCTTTTATCGTTCTTCAAAAGAAAACAATACAGAAAAGAAAAGTGAAGGTGACTTTGAGTATTCGTGTTAAACCCCTTATTTTACGTTGACACAAGTGGTATTTACTTCATCTGGTGATAAATTTGAATCCTTTAAACGAACACTAGCATACTTGCCAACATCCTCATTAATATTCTGTAGTGTTGCTAGTCCCGCCCTTTTTCTCGCGCCAGTAAATTTGTAAAGTAATATTCTCCAAATGTAATTACGATCAATTAAGACGAAAAGTATGCTAAAGTAATACTCATGTAAAAAAAAAAAAAAGGCGTGGCTAATAGTACTACGGAATATTAATTAAGATGTTGTTGGCAAGTATGCACTTGAAGAAAGAAAAAAATATCAAAATAGGCGGGGTTTAAAATAGAAAAATAGGTTGAATGAAAAATTGTCAAAAAAAAAAAAAAAAAAAAAAAAAAAGAATGGATTTGGAATGCAAGACATACTTGTAAAATCGTTCCTTATCTGCTGTCATAGTCAAAGGCTTAATCTTTTACTTCATATATTACTTTATTTTATTTTATTTATTTATTATTTTTATTATTATTATCATTATTATCATTATTATTGCTATTATTATTATTATTATTATTATTATTATTTGTAGGGGGAAGATTATTAATTTAAGGATGATTTAGTCTTTTAAATTTTAGAAGTATATTTTAACTTTTTATTTATTTATTTATTTATTTTTAATATACTTCAACTTTTATAAATGTATATTAACACTTTTGCGACGGCAGGATTTTGTCTTTTTGACAGTAAAGTCGGTCAAAAGCGTTATTTTCTCAAAATAAAATATTTCAGAACAAATTTTTTGTATTCACAATTATATTACAAATGGATATACATTATAATTATATTCTTTCTAGTCAATATTTTCTATCCATAGTATATTTTATTGCAAAAATGTGAAAACTGGGTACATACTTAAGAAATAAGTAACACACAAATTACGAAAGAAACGCCCACTGACAGAGTTACAGATTTGAAATATTTCCGGTGTGAAACAGTAAATATTTGTCTAGTTCTTGTAGGATCTTCATTTCATTTTTCTACATTTAAAGATAACCTCCTAACACATTTTTGATTATAACTCAATGGATACTGAAGATAAAGTATACAAATAGTACACTTTTCCCGCACGGCCAGACTCTCAGAAATTCGAATATAAAGTCAAGATTCGGTATTGCTATTTAAAAAAATCAAATTTCGTGCTCATTTCAATAAGTAGATAAACCCTAATTAAAAATTTGACAAAATTTTCAGAAAGTGCATCTAATTTCCTATTGAATGTTGTCGATTAAATTTTTCTGCGTCAATTTATAACAAAATTCAGCGAGTGCTGCGGTTTTTTTTTTTTTTTTTTTTTTTTTCCCGGCTGTACAATAGATATCATTTCTCAAAATTATTGGTGACTAGTGAATAAATTAATTTCAAAATCTGGCAACAGTATTACGGAATCATGTTTAGCATTTATGTTGAAGCATTTAGTCAGAATCAAAATAGATTTTCTGTTGAAGAAAATACTCTGATAATTAAATGTTTTTGATCTTTAAATGTTTTTGTTCGTAATTCAGACTCATTTATGCCTTTAGCAAAACAGTATATTTTTCATGTATGTCAAAATGCCAACATCAAATCAATGTATCAAAAGTGAAGAGAATAAGCCATAGATGAGAATATAGAAAAAATGGACGATGTTTACAAATTTCGGAATGGCGTCTCTAGCCTTTTAGATACCAATGTCCGAAAAAATATGCTAATTTTCTTAGAATGCACCGGCTGATATAGGGGAGGAGGTCATGACTGTCCCCTAGATTTTTGAAATTCATTTGAACTGCTTTGCCTTTCACAACTTTAGAAATATATATATTCATATTCTTCGACCACATTTAATTAAACCATGCAAGCATCTGTGCAAGTGCTAACTCAACGAGTTCAATGCTAAAATAGGGATGTCAGTCATCTGACTCAGAGAAAATGAGCAATAACTGATCGCGGAATTAATGGATGTTTTCCAAATTTCAAACTGTCGGTCACGCTGGCATCCCTCCAACATTTTGGACGCGTCCTCACTGCTAGTTTTAGGATATGTGGCCGTACTGTATATACAAAATTTATATATAAAGCATTTTAAATGATTAGCTATTACGAATAAAAAAGACCTTAAATTTTGTGAAAGTGTAATTATCTTCCATTAGGTGACTAATTTTAATAGTACCTGTTTTGATAATAGATAAATGGGAAAAATGGAAATTAAAAAGGGAAATTTTCGCAACCGTGGAGGGAATTTGTAAATTTATAACTGAGATCACGGAATGGCGCTGCTGTATGTGGACATTATTTTGTATTATGCCGAGTCGCTTAATATTGTACGCGCTTTGTCAGTAACTATGTTTCTTTTTATATCTAAACACAATTTTTTCTGAAATACTGCAGGATATGCCCTTTATTACAGAAAAAATCTTTAGGAGTTTGAAACGTTTCAGAATTCATTCACACGCTTGAAAAACACTCTTAACGAGCTTCCTCTTATTTATAATTTTGACTGCAACATTTCTATCGCAGTCTGACAGAACATTTCGGTAATCACTGATTAAAATAAATCTTAGGTACGCGTTATAAAAAAAATATAATATAGTAACAGTTTGTGTTTTCTGGTGGGAAAGATTATTAATTAAATTGTGTTTAAGGTAAAGTAATAATGTCTGACATATAATAGCTTATTACAGTTTATTTAAATTGAAATCTGTGAAAAATTAATATGTATAAAAGTTACTGCAGAAGTGCGAAATATAACAAAGATAGATTATTTTCTGTAAAATAACATTAATATTTTTGATTTCCTGTTGAATTGGCTCTTTATTGGTAAATATTACTCTTATGAAAAATAGATATAAGAGAAAATATGGTATAGGTTATCTTACAACTTGCATACACGTTAATTATATTTTTTATTTACATTTCATGTATGAACACAATTTGTTTTAAACGTGAAGTAATTTATGTTATAATTATTTCCTTAGGCAGATGTTATGTCCTGCAAAATGCCAGATACTTTGAATTCTGCCATACTCTTAATTTTAGGTATGGGGCAAGCTATAGATGTTAAATTTTACACGGAAATATTTTTCTTTTTCTTTAAATCATAACACATATCTTCTGCAACTGATTATTTTCGTTATTATTATTATTATTAATGAAATACATTTTAAAAACTGAAAATAATTATTGAAATGGTTTTAAAAATTATTTTTGTTTATTGATATTTTTGTTAATTGATATATATATATATATTTCTGTTAATTATAAAATAACGTTTAACCCATCTTCTTTTATAACATTTTAATTGTTCCCATATAAAATATCGCAATTGTTTATCGGGAATTATAATTATAATTTTAATTTTTCTAATAATCATAATTCAATCTATTTATCTATATTTGTCTAAATAAAGAGTAACTTTATATTTTCTAACTTCCAATAACAGTTTTTCTTTAAAAATATAATGATCTGCTATGGATTTGTATATTTTCTTTAATTAAACTTATTTGTAAATTTTGAGCTAAGATTCAAATTTCACTTTACCATTAGCTAAAATACAATTTTTAAATAGGTAATTAAATTCAGATAGTTCTATGAAATATGGTAATTACTATCGAATATTATAATACTGTACAAATTCATTATGAAATATTTTCAAAGTATATTTCTCTTTTCTAATTTTTTCCCTTTATTAACGAGTGCACTTTAATTATCTTTCAAAATTCTTTAAAAAAAAAAAAAAAACTCTTTAAATATGAAGAAATCTAAAACTTTGTTAAATATAGTTTTCTAGTATTTACAGAAATGCAGTGCTAATTAAACAGAAAGTTACAAAAACTTTTAATTAATATTTTAAAGGTAAAAAAATAACAATTAATAGATAATTTGTAATAAAAAAAAAACCTCTAATCATGGTGGAAATAATTTAAAAGAAACCGAAATAAATATTTCACAAACTTCAATAATATATTGGTGATTATTTAAAAATGCCTTTATTTAAATTATACATGAGGAAATCGTCAATACTATATTAAATTGTGTGTTAAACTTTTTATTTATTTTCTTCTTTTATTTAGTTTTTCTTTTATATATAAACTGAAGCTATATACTTCTTTGTCCCAAAAGTTAAATTGCTTTAACATTATATTTGTATTGCATAAATGTAATTATAGTCCTTGAAGAAGCACGCGATGATAATATACATATCGTTAGTTAACTGTGAAAGAAATATCTTATGAAATTTTCATTTACCATTTTCCTTTATACTGCTATTTTTTATTTTCGTAAATTTGTATGTTAACCTTTGTTCCAAAATTCTCTTCTCAAATAATCTTTTATTAATTTTTACTGTTAAAAGGCTAAACTATAGTATTATTTACACTATAAAGCATTCGTCTTTAGTAAACAATTGATAAACTTAGACTTTTTTCCAAATTTCTGGTTAATTTGAATATTTTGACTGTAAGAATAATTGCACTTAGAATATTGCAATAATGTATCACATTCAGAGTTTATCCAAGATAAAAAAGGAAAAAAAAAATCTACAAACTTTTAAATTTTAAAAACGTATCTTTAAAAAGTCGTTTTTGCAAGTAAAATAAGAATATTGTGCACCTATTTTTTTTTTTTTTTTTAGTGCATAATATAATGAAATGATACTAGTGCACGGCCCTTCCCCAATTACGATTATCGATTTGTAACGCATATGAAAAATTAATCTAAATAATTTTGAAATAAATAAGTAAATAAATGAATCATTACATATGCTATTTTTGACATACAATTTTTCTACTAGTCTATATTTCTGTGACTTAAATTTAGAAATGAAAAGAAATCTGAATAGAATCAAGTCTAAATATGTTTGATGACAGCAATTTCTATAAATATACTTTGTTTTCATTTAGTTTTTAGAAATCAAAACCAAGACTCCATAAATATATCAGACTTCCAGTTCTGGCGATCTTCTATGGGGGAAAATGTCAGCGCTTGAAAGCGTGTTATTCACTAGATAGCGCATAGAGTATGTGGTGGAATTTGTTAAATGTCCATTGGAAAATACATGGTATTGTAGAGAAAATTGTAATAGCTATTTTTTAAATACTACATAAATATTGCGTGTAAAAATAGTTTACCTCCCTCAATAATCATCTAATCTTTCAAAATTACAGAAAAAATGAAAGATTTAAACATAAGATAAAATATAAAATGCGTGGAAAAAAGAAATTCACAAATCCATACAGTGTTGTAAACTTGAGAAATTTGTCCCTACGCGTAATTACTTGTAACAATTTTTTTTCAGGATGTAGGGACGTATTTAATTCTTAGGAACTTTTGTGAAGTTATTTTGTAAGATGTTTCATGCGATTATGCATGGAACAGGCTAATTTTCCCATTTACTTCATGAATTTTCCCTAAAGTAGGGACATTTATCGTCTGTATAGGAATATCGGGCAAACAATATTCCTAAAAATCCTGACTGGTAGCGCCACCTATAAACTTTTTTTTTTTTTTTTGCGAACAAGGGAAAATTAATGAATGAGAAGTCTGATATTTTAGGATGTCTTGATTAAAACATTCCATCAAAATAATTAAGGTAAAAACTTTTTCATACACAATAAAGTAAAGAGAAACACTCCCGAATTCGAAAAGTCGTTGCCTTTCTTCTTCAGGTGCAAAAAAACACGTGTGACGTGCACAGAAGTGGGAAAAAAAAATTCGAGGCAAAAGAAAGACTGAAAGACAGCGAAAAACTCGGGGGGGGGGGGAGGGGAATTAAACAACAAGGTTATAGGACAGCTGCATGATACAACAGAATAAAAAAGGACATAATAACAATAATTCATTAAAAAGAATCAAGTACCAAAAAAGGAAGAGGATTTATTTTTATTTTTAAGAGTTATCATTTTATGTATTTTTCATTAAACATTTTTTTTTTTTTTTTTTTAATTTTAACAAAAAGAAAGAAATTTATTTAATGGAACTAAACAAGTTTTTCCAAGTTAAAGACTGTAAAGTGGAATCAGATTTTTCATTAAAATGTTTATCCCGATTAAGATAAATAGCTGAATTTTCTATGAAATCTAACTCAGAAACGCGATTGGCGGAGTTAAAGACATTTTTGGCTTGCTGAAAATTAATTCTATGTTGAGATTCCCAACAAATGTTTTGTAATGTAAGATTTAGAAATTTCTTGCCAACTGTATTTCGATATGTATCCAAAGTGAATAATCAATTTTTAAAAATATATCTTATATACAAAATTCGGTTATACTTATATGATAGAAGTTAATATATAGCTTCGATGTAAACAATAAACAATTCTATGTAATTGCACTACCTGTATTCTGATATACACCAAAATTGTTTGAGTATAGTTTTCCACAATGCGCATCTCACATTCCAAGTTTTGCATACTCGCAGAAAATAAAACATTCCTTTCCATTAAAGGGGTATAATTGACAGTATAGTAGCTCTCACTATAGGCAAATATACACCCATATTATTTTACATCATTGCTCTCATAAAGTTTTGTGGGGGAAATATTACCTAGCGATATCGAATCGGGCCCTCAATTGGGTCATATGACCAGGAGCTAAGTTCGTGTGGTACAGAAGTCAGAAGACCTCTTTAATTCGGTTGATCTCACAGGGAAGTGGATTTTGTTCACGAGCCAACACAGATGGATATCACCATACTGCAGGCAGTCTTTTATGAGAATCAGTAATTGCAACTGCAAGTTTCCTGTGTCCCTTGGGGCGCCCTGCTCAACTCCTAATTCCTTTTCGTAGTCCAAACCGTCTTGTCAACGTACGTATCGGATTCACTGTTACACTTAGGATTTCTCAGGGATTTATTTATTTATTATTTTATTAGTTATTAGTTATTATTAATACTATAATAATAATTATTATTATTACTATTATTATTATTTAACTACCAGTGCTTCATTCTGAATAATTTCTGCTAACGCGGAGATTGGTTCAGAGACAAAAAATTCTAAATTTATTCCTTTTTGGCTTTTTCCATTTTCGGAAAATTATTTCCATGTTTTTATCATTCTTCGTTGGAGGTAAGCATTGGTTGCGACTAAATACAGATACTCCGAAGCACCTCGTTGACTTGACTTGACGAGTGTTACGGGACGCAGCTGCAGACATTAACAAGGATTTGGCCTTGAGGTTTAGTTCAGCGTTTCTGAAATGTAGTGCAGCCGTTTTGCAGGCGTTTGATGTCTCCTGGTGTTCAGTATGAAACTATTCCGCTTTAAAGCTGCTTTCACATTTTTAATAAGTTTATCATCGTTCCTTTTTAATTAATTAATTAATTACTGTCAGACAATATTATTTCTACCTACCATAATTTAAATTTATATTCCTTCACACTGTTATTGACTGCCCTTTTATGACACCAGTCTTCTTTTCGAGTATTTTTCTTCTTGTTTAATCGAAATCACATTTCCAGAAAACTACTCTAAAAATAAAGTAATGTAAAAAAGGTTGCGTGTACTAGCAATGCTAAGGAATATTGATTAGAATCTTCGTTATCTTATTTATTGTCAATTTATATTTTATAACTCTATTTCAGTTAGACTTCGAAAGATGGCTGAGTGCTGAGTTCCCGTGGACCAATGATGATTCCACACCTCAGTGAACCCGATGTAGGTAGCAAAAATAATCAGAATCGTGATAACTTACAAAAAAAAAAAAAAAAAAAAAAGAAAAAAGAAAAAGAAAGAGAAAAAGAAAACATAAAGGAGGACAGGCCGGAACTGAAATACAAGAAACATAATTCTGAGCTCATAGAGAAATACGACAAAATAATATGAAAATGACACTTAAAACAAAAATAAAAAATGAAGCTTAAGTAAATAAAAACAGTGAAAAGAATAATTTAAAGATTGTTTATGTGTAGCATTAAAATATCTAACAAATAAAAATAAAGTTAAAGAGCTTTACGAACACTTGAACAAAGATTTTTGGTATTTTTTTCAATTTTAATGATTTTTATTTTTTTTTTTTTCTTAAACAAGAAAACAAGAAAACAACGAAAAACTAAAGAAGATAAGATAAGATAATACCGACATTTGGGCGTCGTCTATTAGCTCGATACGTGTGGTCATACACATCAACGGTGTTCAAAGCTTGGTTCTCTATGGATTCTAATTGTTCATGGAATTTAATATTAAGGTGTTGAATAAAATATTCAAGACGCGGAAAGCTGATTTCACGATACAATTTATAGTTATGAATATAAAAAGGTAAGTTATAAATTTGCCTGATCGTTGTATTTTGGCTTTGAATAAGCAATTTGCCATTTGTTTTGGATGCAAATGACCTCACGGGGGATCCACAGGTTAGAAGAAGACGAAGATGGAAAGAATAAAGGAGTATTTTGTTACTAATATACAAATAACTGTTCAGAGCAATTAAGGGGTATAATTGACTTCTAGCACCTCGGAACATATTTTGCGAATTTCTAATGTGTTGTTGGAATGTAAGTCTCTGATCAAGAATAATACCTAAATATCTACAGTGGCTGGACTACAATGGTGTATAATTTAAAAAAAAGTTTGCATTTTCTGGTGTTAAAATAAATTAACGTTGCCTAAGATATAATAGTTTATCATCAGTAATTTAAATTTAATCTGTAAAAATAAAAAAGAAAAAAAAATAAAGAAAAAAAAAATAAAGAAAAAATAAAAAATAAAAAATAAAGAAAAGGGAATTGATTAAAATATTACTCCGAAATTGTGAAATGTGGAAAAGATCGATTAATTTGTGTAAATTAACATTAATATTTGTAATTCCCCAATGACAAAATTCTTTATTAACATTTTCGCGATCGCATGTTTTTGTCCTTTTGACAGTTAGATCCGTCTGTGGGCTTTATTCTCCCAAGTTACATTTTTTCAGATCAGAATTTCTTGAATTCTCATTTACATTACGATAGATTTGCATAATAATCATACTCTTTCTAACCAAAGTATTTGTATCCATAGTATATTGCTTGTACAAATATGAATATTGTGTATATTTTTAAGAAACAAATAACATACAAACTGCAAAAGAAACGCCCACTGTAGGAGTTATAGGCTTTCAAATAAAGTGAATCTACGTCAGCGGTTGTGAAAGTGTTAACAAATAATACATATGTGAAAAAAGATATAGGTAAAAATATGATATACGTATTCTTACAACTTGCACACACTTTACTTAAAATTTTTATTTACATTTTAGATATGAAGAGAATTCCTTTTAAGCGTGAAGTAGTTTATTTTATAAATACATACTTGCCAACCATCACATTAATAACCGTACAATTGTTAACGCCCCCTGAAAAAACGCCCCTTTTCTCACACCACTTTATTTTTAGAGAACTTCTCTCCAATTGTTGTTACGATTACGTGACTAATGTGACTAAAAAGGCGGGTACTAAAAATTGCACGGTTCATAATGAGATGGTTGGCAAGTATGTAAATATTTCCCTAAGTAGATACTGTGTCTTGATAAATGCCGGATACTTTGAACTCTGAGAGTTTATAATGCTATACTTATTTTTTTCTTAGGGAGCATACTATAGATATGAATACTTACATGAAAATAATTTTCTTTTTCTATAAATCGTAACACGTATCCTCGACAACTTATTATTATTATTATTATTATTATTATTATTAACGACATACTTTTGAAAAACTGAATATAATTGCGGAAATGGTTTTAAAAATTATTTTTATTAACTGATAATTGTCTTCTATACTTATAAAATAATGTTTAACCTTAGCCTCCTTAGCTAGATGCCTGTCGCGTAGCTCGGAACCTAAGCAATATTTCAAGCGGTAGACAGCGCCACCTGGTACAGATTGCGCGACTCTTTTATTCGAAAGCCACCAAAAATTTTTTATAAGTGGTATATGATATCAATAGAATTCAAGAAATGTCGATTTTATATATCATGTATCACTCTTTTAAATTATTGGTGGCAGTTGAAAAAAATATTCCTATAATATGTTCCAGGTGGCGCTGTCTACCGCTTCAACTGTTGCCTAGTATCCTAGCTACGCGACAGGCATCTAGTTAAGGAGACTATGGTTTAACGCATCTTCTTTCATAACATTTTAATTGTTCCCATATTAAATATCGCAGTTGTTTATCAGGAAATGTAATTACAATTTTCATGTTCCTAATTATCATAATTCAATCTATTTAACTATATTTATCTAAATAAAGGTTAAATTTATATTTTGTAATTTCGAGTATTAATTTTTACTTGGAAATATAATGACCTACTACGGATTATGCATTTTCTCTAATTAAACGTATTTGCAAATTTTGAGCTAAAGATTCAAATTTCATTTCACCATTAGCTAAAATTTGATTTTTAAATAGATAATTAAATTCAAATATGCTATTTCTTGAAATACGGTAATTGATGTCGAATATTATATTACTGTACAAATATATTATGAAATATTCTCAAAGTATATTTCTTTTCTAAGTTATTTTTATTCATTAGTAAATGCACTTTAATTAACTTTTCAAAATTCTTTAAAATTACTTTTTAAGTTTGAATGAAATTAAAATTTAGTTTGATAATATTCACAGATTTAAAGTACTGGTTAATGAGAAAGTTACGAAAAGTTTTAATTACTTAGATCATGGCGTAAATGTTCAAAGAAAGTAATTAAAAATAAATTGAAATATATATTTCATACAATGTAGTATTTTTGGGATTTTTTAAACTCGTTTTTCCTTAAATTATTTATTTGAAAAATATCATTGTTTTATTAAATTCTGTGTTAAACTTTTAGGTAGGGAGGTTGTAAGCCAAAAATGTAGATCTCTTTGCCGCAAAGCGTTACCAGGCTGCACCACAGGGAGGTAGATCTACTTCACACCCGCTATTTTGGGAAAGTATTTTAGAACATATTTAGCACACGTATGGCTTTTCTCCTGTTTGACTGAGGAGATGTCTCCTTGGGCTACTTTTTATAGAAAATCTTTTGAAGCATATTTGTCCACTCTTAACACTACTTTTAAAACTTTTATACAGCCTTTAATATTGTATTGCTGTGAAGCTCTGATCACAGCCCCACAAATTGTGGTCAATAAGCTGGAAGTGTTACAAAACCAGGCTTTACGCCTGATCACAGGAGATGTGAAGTCCACTTATATCGATGCGATGTTATTATTGATAGGGAACATACACTTCAGAGATATTATGAAATTGAAGGCCTTATGTCTCTATGAAAAGCTACTGCGTTCAGAGGATCCCTACTGGAGGGACTACGTGACCAAGTCAAGGAATTTAAA
>CAWVNO010001846.1:0-20281 GCA_963930645.1 Salticus scenicus
TTTTTAGTGCTAGAGGCCTATTTCAGTCGGTACAGTTGTCGAATTTTTATACGTCACTCTTAATAGTGCTAAGGGCCTATTTCAGTCGGTTTATTGAATGGGGATTTATTGAATGAAGTACCCCCCCCAAGGCACAACTTTGACATGAGTCCCCCCCAAGGTACCCCTATTTCAGTCGGTACAGCGTTGTCGAATTTTTATACGTCACTCTTAATAGTGCTAAGGGCCTATTTCAGTCGGTTTATTGAATGGGGATTTATTGAATGAAGTCCCCTCAAGGCACAACTTTGACATGAGTCTCCCCCCAGGCCCAACTTTGACATGAGTCCCCCCCAAGGTACCCCTATTTCAGTCGGTACAGCGTTGTCAAATTTTTATACGTCACTCTTAATAGTGCTAAGGGCCTATTTCAGTCGGTTTATTGAATGGGGATTTATTGAATGAAGTCCCCCAAGGCACAACTTTGACATGAGTCCCCCCTAGGCCCAACTTTGACATGAGTCCCCCCCCCAGGCCCAACTTTGACATGAGTCCCCCCCCAGGCCCAACTTTGACATGAGTCCTCCCCAAGGCCCAACTTTGACATGAGTCCCTCCCAAGGTACAACTTTGACATGAGTGCCCCCCCCCAAGGCACACCTTTGACATGAGTCCCCCCAAGGCACACCTCCCCCTCATTGGGAAAAAGAGAAAAAACGTTGTTTTGCGGCTATAAGACAGTTTGGACTTCCAACGTTATTTGTTACAGTATCTGCAGCTGAAACACATTGGTTTGATTTAATGAAAACTTTATCATGGAATTTAGATCGTCACGAATTAACTAAAGAAGAATTTGTCGATATTAACAAGTTTAGCAGTAGGCCTCTGGCACTAAATTAAAATCTGTCAATGTCAGATTTTCATGTTTTAAATAATGAAATAATGTCGTGTTTGCATATATATTTTTTCTTTTTACTGAAACATTATTATTTCTTAAACATTATAACAACATCAAAGAATTTTCTCGCCAAAAGTCGCCAAAAAAGTCGCCAAGGGCAAAAAGTTGTCAAATTTGGCGCCAAATCTATTACCTGCCTATTGGAGCTTTTAAATGCGTTTTAAAGAGAAGTTTAAGCTATTTAAAAACATGGTGTATAAATTTTTTTTTATCTTATAATTATTTCTCCTGATTTATAATTTAATTATTACTGACACATTACAGTGGAATATAGTTTACTTAAGAGCGTACAATACCTAATCTTGGCAACAACCAAAGCTACTGTTATTCTGCGAGGAAATTTGTTTAGACAATTACTCCTTATGAACTCCAATAGCACATAACTTTATCCTTCGTATAATCATTCAACTTCATAAATACATCCCAAACTATAGTTTAGTCTAGCATAAGAACTAACCCGTTTACACCACACACTTTACGAAAAATACCTTCCTATTTATCCTTCATTCCACCAACTCATATCTCTTCACTTTAACAAAACTTTAAAGCCGTTTCGCTTTCGCCAACACTCCTCAACTTACTTACTTCGTTGCAGCACTATGTTGACGCAAAATCATTCCAACCTAATATTTCGCCGACTGCTGGCGTCGAAGCATTCAACTCTCCCATCTACTGCGTCGCTGGATCCAGCTGAATTTGAAAAACTGTGGTGACCTACCATAGTCTCAACCTTACAACAGTTAACTGTAGTTCTATTCGTTATTATTATTATTATTTTTTTTAATTACACTAGGGGGCTCTGCCCCCTGCTCGATCCGCTCACCAACCCCCGATTCGCTTCACTCATTAATATCCCTGTGAGGCTTTTCACTGAATATGAATATTAATAGTGTATAACACAAGACAAAAGCAGAAAAATGTTGTAGAAATTCCATATTTAAAGTCAAATTGAAATACATAATATTTAATACCACTTTTTTTTTTTTTTTTTTTTTTTTTTTTAAGGATAGAAAGAAATTTATAATATTTAGACCATTTTGTGTTGCAACTTTATTATGTATGACACTCTTGACAAATTTTAATTTTTTGTCAGTATTTGACGATGAATTTTTTGGTGTAATTGTTTGTTTAAAAAAAAAAAAAAAGAAAAAGAAAAAAGAAAAAAAAATGAAATTAAGAGAAGAAAAGTATCTAGTACTTATAATCTAAAACCTGTACTTTTTCCAAATACTTCTACTTTTTTCTGTTGCCTACACTTTTTAGGTGATGAATTTTTGTCTTGCCATAATTAGAAATATGAAATGTGTCCCAGAATTGTCTAATTCTGTAATATTAAAAAATTATAAGTGCGAAATTACAAGATTTATAAATGAGTTTGATTTTAACTCCATTTGGAACAACTTGCATGTTGGTCCACAATTCTATTTGGTGATTAAGGCGAAATGCGATTTTCAGAAGTGGTTACTATGGATTCCAAATGTAAACAAAGTGAAAACGCGTTTTTCAAAATGCGTCTGTTTTGTAATGTACATAAATAAATTAAGCCTATTTTTAATTTTTATAAAATTAATCGTTAAAATTAATAAAATAAATCTTTAAAACTTTCCTTTCTTTGCATGAAAAAACTAGTATGTTGTGGCCACCACATGACTCTTCTATATTTTCCTATACAAATTCGCTCAATAAAAAAAAAAAAAAAATCGATAACTTTGTTTTAAATTATCACATATTTATAGTTCAACCATTCGTTTTAAAGGTATTGACGAGACCTTTCGAAAGATACCCATCTTGAAAATTTACTCCCCTCGAGGTGAGGCCCCCTACATACGCAATTTTTTTTTTTCCTAGTTGAATATCTCTAATACAAAAACTATATATATTCATTTCATTTGGTTTAGTGCAGTCTATAGATGTTAAACTCTACTTACCTGCAATTTCCCCGATAGACGTAATGTATTTGAATATTTTTGAGTGACCCTGTACACGAATGCCTCCACATGCACATTTTTTTTCTAATTAATTAACTACTACTATTATCAATAATTCATATTAATTTTACAATCATAGGTTAAGAATAACTCTCATTATGTACATTTATACGAAATTTTGTCCTATACTGCCATGTTAAAAATTTAGAAAAAATACGATCACAGCACCACCTGTTGAGCGATTGATCCCCAAATCTAATCAGCACCAGTTTATGTCAGGGGCCAACTAAATATCAAGTTTGGTTAAATTTCGTAAAAGAAAAAAAAATAAAAAAATAAGTAAAAATCTATTTTTTTTTTTCTAAGATTTTTTTTTTTTTTTTTTTTTTTTTTTTTTTGTTAAAAGTAAAAAAAAAAAACGATAACTTTGTTTCAAATTAACACAGATTTAAAGTTCAACCATTCGTTTTAAAGGCATTGACGAGACCTTTCCAAAGATACCCATCTTGAAAATTTACTCCCCTCGAGGGGGTACTTCCCCCCCAGGGGGGTTGGCGAGGCTCCTACACATACAAAAAAATTTTCCCCTTTGACTATCGCTACTATAAATAATTCTTGTAAATTTCAGAATGATTACTAAAAAATAATTCTCTTTATGCACATTTATACAAAATTTTGTCCTATATCACCATGTTAAAAATTTAGAAAAAGCGGGATGGCAACGCAACCTGTAAAATAATTTTTACCAAAAGTTGATAGGCACTAATTTATGTCAAGGTGCAACTACATACCGATTTGTATGAAATTCTGTGCAGTAGTTCCTGAAATACAGTTGCACACAAAATTTTTTCACACACACGCAGACAGTGACAGACAGACATTTTCTAAAAATGGTCAACTCGTGTTCTACAGTTCTCAAAACGTGTAAATCCATCAAAAACCCGAGGTCGAAATTTTTTACGAATCCAATACTTTCTTCTATTGAATATAGAAGAAAGTAATAACAAGGAACATCAGTATGCATATATATATCTATATTAATAAAATCAGAGTTTTGTCTGTAAATTTGTCGGAATCGAAAAATTTTGCGATATCTTCACGTTTTACACCCCATGAAAGCCGAAAATGACTTCAGAAAATTTTGCCTGTGTGTGTGTGTGTGTGTGTTCCCGTAAGGTGGAAACCGTGGACTTGAATGCCTATACACACCTTCTAACCGAGGACGCTCAGGAACCGAGGACGTCCTCGTTTTGAAAACATGAGAAATTCGTATTGTATTGTGATATATAAGTATTATTTAGTACATTGACGACTTCTCAGGTGATTCTTTTTCAAGTCCTCGGTTTCCATAAAAGGAGCACATTTTTGTGTGTGAAGTGTGTAAACATTTTGAAGTCCAAATGAAAGGCTTACACACTCAGGTCCTCGGTTGTGCGGTGGAAAACAGTATCCATTATTTTACTACGAGAGGCGGGGCGAATTTATTACGAGGTCAAAGGTTTACTACAAAGTTTACGATTGGTTGAAGTTGAAAAATAGTAGTCTAGTATTTTTTAACATCATAACATAACTAACTTGCGTAGCGATGTAATTTAAATCAAAGTATAATCATTCAACAAATGTAAAGGAAGATGATTTGTATTATTCACGTACATATGTAAATTTGTGAAATAACGAATTTATGCATTATCGTTTAGGATTTAGATATTATAAGATTATTATTTTTATTGAATGAATACAGGAATGAAAACTAATGAATGGAAGTTATTTTTGAATGCATAATTAGATACGTTTAGTTATAAAATCACACATGTTAGTCTGGTTAATTTTTTTTTTTTTTTTTTTTCTTTTTGCGGATTTATTAGAACTGCTTTATAGGTCACTAAATTTTTCTGAATTAAATAATAATAACAAGTATTATTATTATTATTATTTTTTATATCCAATTTATAAATATTACTAACAATGAATATCTGTAAACAATTATAAAAAAAAAAAAAAGAAAGAAAAAGAAAAAGAAAAAAGAAAGAAAAGAAAGAAACTCTAAATTGTATTTAATAGTTTATTTTTAAATTATCATAACTTATCTCCATGTCTTACAAAATAAAATCTCATCAGCTACAAAAATAGATTAATTAGAGCATCTTGAAAAATCTTTCGATCTCCTTTATATGAAATGTAATTTCGAAGTAAAACCTGTTTCTTGAAATTATCACATAGATTTAGATGTGATAGAGATACTTTAATTAGTTTGATAAAAATATTTTAAAGAAATCTGAGACATTATGTAATCTAAATAGATTTTTAAACAAATTTTAGCATTTAAAAAAAAAAATTATTGATTTTTTCTTATAGAGTATTAGGTTTTTATATAAGATATTTAAATTTATTTTAAAAAGAAATTGAAACTTTAAATACATATTTTAAACAATTTTTCTTTCATTATAATTTCCATATACTTATGAGTGAAAATGGATGCAGGAATGTGTTAGGTATGAATTAATTTGCATTTGACTACAATTAAAAAACAATAATAATAAATAAATGAAATTTTATTTTGCGTCCTTCTCTTCTTCTATCGTATTTTTCTAAATCCTTTTCCTTTCATGTTTCTTTTTGGAAATACCTATTCTATCCCACATAAAGATTTAAATTTTATTTCAAATTAAAACTTCAGAAATTATTTAAAAAACGATATTAATATTAAGCTTTTTTGCAAACATAATATTTAAAATTAAAAAAAAATTGCACTAAAATATGATATTTTAATAAGTGCAATTTTAATAATTATTCATACTCCTCGATTATTTATTATTATTATTATTATTATTATTATTATTATATTTATTTATTTATTTATTTTATTGCAGACTTTCTTTTTTGAAATTTTTCCCGCAGGAGGCGCCTTGAATCTTGAATTTTCTCACACAATATTTTATGCCATGCTTAAAATAATAATAGTAATAATAATGAAGGATATTGTGTCGTTAAAATGTACAGAACTGTGAGCAATTTTTAATATCATCCCATTGTATTGTGAATAATGCATTTCGAATATTCCTATACAGTACATGTCCAGTGAAAGAAATAAAACGGTGAAAAAAAAAAAAAAGTCTTTTGCCATTATACAGTGATAGTAGGTGTGGGTCTTTGTCCGAGTTTAAAATTCAGAAATTAATCATTTAAATCAATTTTATTACATTTATTTTTAGTTTAAAGTGATATGCATAGTTTAAATAAAGAATTTTATAAAATAATGTAATATATTTTGCACGCTTCACGGAAAAATGGGTAAGGGAAAAATGGGTAACGGAAAGATGGGTAACGGAAAAATGGGTAAGCGGAAAAATGGGTAATGGAAAAATGGGTAAGCGGAAAAAAGGGTAACGGAAAAAAGGGTAAGCGGAAAAATGGGTAATGGAAAAATGGGTAACGGAAGAATGGGTAAATTGCGAATTGCTACTTGCGAATCGTACTCTGAAATTGCCCCAAATTATGCCATAGAGTTAAAACTATGCTTCGAAAACATTTCATCTTTGTTAGTGATTGTTTATCTCATCGTCAGTTAGAAATTTATTCTTTTAAGAGGGCTGAATATAAAAAATCTTTCACAGGACCTTTTTCAGTTAGTAAAATAAATAAATAAGCTTTTATTTATTACTTTATTCACATATTTACTATTTATGGTATTTTAATTATTTTTTAAAAGATATCATAATGTTAAAATAATAATTATAATAATAATTAAAAAAAAAAAAAAAAAAAAAAAAGAAAGAAATAATGGAGACTATTTTTATTTTGCGGATAGAGATAAATTGAAGAGCTTTGTTTGAGTTAAGTGATGGCAGGTGTTTGACAGGAATTCTTTTTCTTAGAACCGTTCTCTAGTTTTTATCATGCTCAGGGAAGTCATTGAGTTACGCTCTCCTGTAGCACGTGTCTGCATGTGTGGAAAATCCTGTTTTAAGAAATACTAGAGGTTTATTCGATTTCAGGTTTCCTGGAAAATGGACAATGAACAGGGGGAGGAATACCTGTAGTTGTATTGTAAATTGCTGGGAGTGTCTTGAATGTAACTGTTTTCTCTTTCAAATTTTAGACATGGTTAGTAATTTTTCAAATGGGGCTATATTACTTCTCTTATTTATGTTTCTTAAGAAATGACAAGTAGATAAACAAGCAAATAAATACTATGATTTTATATGTTTTATGATTCTTATTAAGGCTCTCTGTCAGTGAGCTTCAAGGTCATCCAAATCCCGTATTAATCTATTGTAAAATAATCCCCATTATTACTCATTACGTAATGCATATTTTTAAATTCTGTTTTCGCATTCGGAAAATTCATGGCCGTTAAGAGCTCCCCCATGTTTAAAAAATTGATTTTTTAAATTTTTTAAATTTGTTTTTAAGCTGTAAAAGTCGAAATTTTACTTGATTTCCTTTATCGCCCTCAAATAATTAACAAGTTGTTTTATCAATAATATAATTAATACTAGACCTTTTTAAATGATGTAACTTATTGAAGGGGAAATAATAATTTTATCTTCAGCATTCTTTTGCGCATTGCAACAAGTTTCAACTGTCCAGGACACAGTTTTAACAGATTATTAAAAAAATCCATATTATGTCCTCAATATTTTTAAAGTGAGCTAATACTAAGTGCATAAAAATATTTAAAATGAATGTAGGAAAAAATGGCACCGGTAATAATGGCACCGGTAATAATGGCACCGGTAAAAATGGCACCCGGTAAAAATGGCACCAGTAATAATGGCACCGGTAAAAATGGCACCTGCGATTTGCGAAGCATATGCTAAAATGAAAAATGATCGCATTATTAAGAAAAATTAGGAGATAGAGTTTTGTTTGGTCAACATGATATATGTAGCCTTCAGAAACATTTATCTAGGTAATGAAATGCTAAGTTAGCCCAATATTCGAGCTAACAACCCGCTAAAAAAAAAAAAATCTTAAGAAAGGAAAAATTAATTTATAAAATAAGAAAATTTCTTTTAAAAAGTGCATTACGGAAAAACTCAATTTTAATTTATTGAATTATATTTTTCCAATATTTATATAAAAATAAATAATAATAATAATAATAATTACAATAATAATACTGTACAATCGAAAGAAAAAAAAGGCATTGCATAACGAATATTAGTGTTTGGTAGGACAAAGAAATATTTTGTCATGACATTGAGGTATTTTCAGTTGGGACAATGTCATACTTCAAATAAAGTAACAGATAGGTTTACATGGTTAACTATAAAAGAGAGAAAAGGCGGGCATATACGAAATGAAGTATCCTGTCAGGTTTCACTGTACATGTTACAGGTCACCGTTGCACAAACTATATAGATTTCGGTGAGTCTATCAGTTATAGATTTTTTATTTACAGGACATGATGAAAAATTCTTTGTCAGTATGCCCTTACGGGCTCAAATTCGGTGAAGCGTGAAAAAGTCTAAACGCTATCTCCTATTGAGCTGAACTGCCTGAATTTTGGGGAATCTACCACTTACAGTCTTTTTACGGAGGCGCAAAAAAAAAAAAAAAAAAAAAATATATATATATATATATATATATATATATATATATATTGTATATATATATATATATATGTATATATATATATATATATATATATATATATATATATATATACTTACCATTGGGCTATACGGAATCATATTATTTAAATCGCAAAAGCGTCTAAACGCCTCATACAAATGAGCTGAAAATTTCTATAATTGTTATAAGTCACTGTCCCATGAAATGTATAGATTTTTAGGGAGTCTAGCATTTATAGATTTTTTCAGGGACACAAATAAAATTTATTTATTACCATCCATTACCATTCATTTTAGATTGACTCTTTTGTTTCTTTCTTTTCTTTTCGTTTTTTTTCTTTCTTTTCTTTTTTTTTTTTTTATAATAATTCTATTTTTGCATTTAGAGAACCCACAAACGTTAAGTTAATATACGTTTTCCAAAAATTGGCTTTTTAAATTTTAATATATCATTTTACAACTTGAAAAAAATAAAAATAAAAATAGAAAATAGAAAACTGCACTTTTTTGCATATAAGAAAGTTTTGTGATGGCCACAACATACTAATTTATTCATTATGTCTAATTTATTTTCTTGCAGTCCTGTGACTCATGCTCACACTATTTAAATTTTTTTTTCAAAAAATAGAGTGTTTATACAGAAACTTTGAAGAGAATCGTTAGAGCCGTTTTTGAGATACGGCTTACGGCTCCACTTCCAATTTCCGATGTCCCACTTCTGTTTTTTCATTTTTCACCAAAATTTGGAAAATTCGTCTGTACACCAGACCTATTTCAATTCTAAAGTTTTGTAGTTCTATCTTTATTAGTTTCCGAGATATAATAACCGGAAGATTACACACACGCATACACACTGACCAATTGCCAAAAACCACTCTTTTCGACCCATGAGACTTTCAAACACGTAAATCAGGTGAAATCTCGATATCTAATTTTTGGACCGACTACAATACTTCCATTATCTACAGTAGTTGGGTAATGGAAATAAAATAGCTGCTGTAGGTCCTAGGCTTGAGGGAGAGTGCCATCCGTAGAGGGGGGGGGTCTTTCTAAGGGATCCTAGAACGTATCTACGCAAGTTTCGGAGGAAACTACGGAAAACTCCGAACGGCTAGGTTTTGCATGCAAAACTGGTAGACGGGAAGTGCCGGACTAGATACCAGGACGCGCTCGTCGATTTAATTGCTAGAATTTTTCCATGGTTTTCGCTGAAACTCGCATAAACATGGGCTAGGAGCCCTCAGAAAGACCCTGCAGAGCCTTTAGAAATTCCCCCCCCCCATTCCCCAATTGGGGGGCAAAAACTAAAGCACGTTTGTCCGGGTATCACTTGAGAACGGCTGGGTGGAATTCAACAGCGCTTCGCAGGAATTTAGGTCTTCACCCAACTTAAAATTATATCTATCATTTTTTTAGAAATTTCCCCACGTTCCCCCTTGGGGGGGCAAAAGACAAAAACGCGTTTGTAAGCATAACTCGGCTCCTAATTACTTGACAGTAAAGAAATTACACAAGGGGAGACTGGAAATGAGTGCAAATAAAGCATTATCTGCGATTTAGCAATTTTCGATTTTCGATTTTTAAGGAAAGGGAGGGGCAAACCAATTTTTGTCGGAAAACATCGAAAATTCCTGATTTTTGAGTAGAACTCTACCAAATATGGAACAAAGATATTGAGAAAAGGCTATGCGAATTCCTTAGGGTATTTCCAAAAACACATTTTTTTTGGGGGGGGGGGGGGAAATCGAGAAACCCCATTTAGCGCTAAATTTGTCCTGAGAAATCTATCGGAGCTGCGGTCACGAATTTTGGTGCTTGGATTGTTTATATGTATCCGACACCTAAAATAACAGGATTTATCGAAATTCCCCCCATTCCCCCCAAGGGCGGAAGGGGGTATGAACACCTTTCTAAGCATAACTCGACTCCAAATTACTTCACAGTGAGGAAATTGCACTATTGCACATAAGAAGATTACACATGAGTACAAATAAAACTTTATCTGCGATTTAGGAAATTTTGATTTTTAAGAGGAGGAAGGAGAAAAATCGATTTTTGACGCGAAATTGTGCAAATTCCGTATTTTTGAGTAAAACTCCACCAAAAAGGGAGCAAAGATAAAACAGCCATGCGTCTTCTTTTCGATATTTCCAAAACACGTTTTTGATTTTTTGAAATCTTTCTTTTTTTTTTTTTTTTTTTTTGTGTGTGTGGTGGGGGGGGGGGGGAGGGGGGGTAGTATGCGTTACGAAGGGCAAATTTCAGACACACCTTTTAGCTCTAAATTTATCCAGGGGAATTTATGAGAGCTGCGGTCACAAAGTTTGGTACTTGGATTGTTTATATGTATCCGACCCCTGAAGTAACGGGATTTATTGAAAAACCCCCCTTAGCGCATTAGCGGACAGAAAGCAAAAAAATGTTTATAAATATAACTCGGCCCCAAATTACTTCTCGGTGAACAATTTGCACATGAAGAGACTAGGCTTGAGTAAAAATAAAACATTATGTACGATTTTGATTCTTGATTCTTACAGAAGGAAGGGATAAAAACGCTTTTCGTGGGGAAAATTCAGAAATTCCGGATCTTTGTGTAGAGCTCTACTAAAAATGGTACTAAAGAATTGAAAACAGCCATGTGTCTTCTTTGGAATATTTCCAGAATTTTTTTTTTTTTTGGGGGGGGGGGGGGGTAAAGACGGAGAAAAATATATAATAGGCATTCCCGATATATATATATATATATGTATATAGATAATATATATTATCATGTGGAGGGGGTGAGATGTAATAGCCGAGGCGCAGCTGCCATATTTTTAACAAAAAGACAGGTTTCTGTAAGCGCACTTTATACTTTTCTATTTAAGCACTGTATAATATTTTTTTTTTCTCATTTCTGTGTTTAACGACTCTTCTTACTTTACTTTATCTATACAACTGTTAATTACTTAATGTTCGAAAAGTCGAGTGCATTCACTCCAAACTTTTATACGTCCGCTGAGTAGAAAAAAAGAGAGCAAGGAAACTTTTTGGTTTTTCTTAAACATAACACTTTCAGTGTCGACTTATTTTTTTTTTTTTTAACCAGAAATGTAATTTAGTTTGAGGAACACGAAAAAATTAGTTGACTTTACTAGTAAAGAAATTTTGCTCTGTAGACAGATCAATGTAGACATGCAAAATCTGTATGTAGACGTAGAAAATATTTTATTACTGTGACAACTCATGATTTTCTTGCATTTTTAGATTTTATTAAATGCAAGTATTAAAAAAAAAGCAAGAAATTCCAAAATAGAAAATTTTGTTACCGATAAATATACAGTTTAGAGTGAAATTTACTTTATTTTGTTTAGTTAATATTTATTTACTTATTATTTAATTTTTATTTATTTATTTATTTATTGAAAACTTTCATAAACACATTTTTTCATAATTTCATTAAATTTTCTTCTAATTTCATTTTATTCGAATAATGTTTTTGTTTCGTCATAGTAATTTTGTGGAATACATAGAACTTTGTATACATTTAATTTTGTATAGAATACTTTTTAAATTAAGAAAAATATTTTAGATAAAGTATTTGCGTATTTTTTTTTTTTTCGGCTGTTATTAGTGCTTTGGCTTGAATTCCGGGCAAATTAATAGCGATATTTTTGATTTTTTAATCTATTGCTATTATTAGAAACATCTCAGTTTTTTCCCTGTTGCAATGATTTGTACTCCAGACAGATATTGTAATATATATATATATATATAAAACAACTTAATTTTCCTATTTTTTAATTACTACATTTGTTAGGATATTTCATTTTTCTATTGTTGCATATAATTATCATATATGTACGAATGGATATATACTTCAACTGTGCATATTTCGTACACTTAAATTAATTAGCTAAAGCTATAGTTCATTTCAATAACAGAATTAATATTATTATTATTTTTTTTTTTAAGAGTATGTATCGTAAGACATAGATTTCAATGGTATTAACTTTGAAGAAACCCTTCTAAAATATCTTCCAAGGCTACAGATTTGGATTTATATACAGAACTCGTATCTATTTATTTTCATGTTGTATTCATTTATTATTCTTCTTATTGTTGTTGTTGTTGTTGTTATACAAAGGGGACTCATTTCCAAAATCTTATTTTTAAGAAAATAAAGGAAAGAGATAGAGAGAGAAATTAAATGCAAATGCGTAAACTGTAATAAGTAATAACCTATTTATTTATTTTTATTCAGCTATTTTCTTTTTGAAAGAGTACTACTACATCAGGGTAGAGAGAATCATGGTACTACAGTAGCTTCACCCAAAACATAGTGAAACTTTTTACCATGATTTGGCAGTTAATTAAACCAAAACTTGGTACTGCAGTATTTGTATTTATATGATGGTGAAATCATATACTATAATTTGCTGTATTTTTTCAACAAGAAACGCCAGATTGTAATATAAGATTTCACCTGCAGATTTGGTTTAACCTTATATATTGCAGCTACTATGTAGTACCAAATTTTAGTAAAAACTTGAAGCGGAATGTTTAGCAGTGTAAGACTTAGAATGAGCAGCATAAAAATTTAAATTAAAAAAAAAGGAGCAATGTATTTTTGATTTTAAAAAGAAAGTTATGAATATTAAAGTAATCCTATGAAAATTATTCGTAAATATGACGTGCAGTAGAAAAAATCTTGGTTACTTTGTTTCTATTTTTTTTCTTGTTTTTTAGTTAAACAGTACCTATTTCAGAAAGCTTAAGACAGGCTAAAGAGGACCACAATGAGTATAGCAAGATAAAAAAAAAAAAAAAAAATATTTTTTTTAAAGATATTAATGAAACTTTGTTTAATTAGCATTAGAATTTTAAGTAATATATACTGAGAGTTACATATATCTGATAGGGAGGGGTTTAGGATTTAAAAATGTAGTTTTTTAAAGCAAATTTCAACAAATTACGGAAGACTTGAAGGGCATATGAGTTTTTTTTTTTTCCTACAAATTTCGACGAAATGTTTTCACTGTAATATGTATATTATGTTAAGTATAGCTGTACAAAATAGGTAATATTTTAAAATATAGTATGTATGATTTATTTAGTTCATAAAAATGTGATTTCAATTCAATAATTATAAAATAATAATTTTTTTTCTCTTAATAATAGTATAAAAATCTTCACTTTTCAAAATTTTTTCTTATATTTTCTTTTTATGGTCTTGCAGAGGATTTCGAAAAAAATGGGCTCATGTAATACTTGTTTAAATCTCTCTACCCGTCATAAGCGGTGGTGGCCTCTGTTGCTTCTTATTATTATTTAGTTTTATTTATACAGGGTGTTTCAAAAGTCTGGATATACCAAAATACATTGAAAGGAAAACAGTTTCGCAAATACATTGATTTCAAAAGTTTCGTCCATTCAAATGATCTATGAGACACGGTATAGGCCCAAGCAAAACACAAATTTATTTTTTTTCAGACGAAAATCATTTACAGAATTTTTGAAGCTTTGTTTAATTATCCATTAGAATTTTGAATAGTATAATTAGAATTACATATATCAGAATGAAACCAAAGAAGGTTAAAGGGGGGGGGGGGGGGTAGGAGACAGAGAAAAGAAATGCAGTTTTTATATCAAATTTCTACAGATTATAAAAAGTAGAAAATCCCCTTTTTAAAAAAAAAAAAAAAAAAAAAAAAAAAACAAATTTTAGTGAAATTTTCTTTAATTATCACTCACTCTAATATGCATATATATATTAAATATAGATGTAGTTATGTTCATTTCTACTTTTTACTTTCCTTTTCTTGAAAAGGATTTCGGAAAGGTTGGACGCCCAACAAAGTGGTTTAATCCGCTCCAACCATCTTAAACCTTGGCGGTCTCTGCTCCTTCTTGTTATTTCTGTTTTATTTGTTTGGATTTTGCCCTTGTTTCACATAGTTTTCCTTCTTTTTATTCATATTATATATATATATATATATATATATATATATTTTATTTTATTCTTTCAGAGTTACATGCATATTTGGGGAGAAGGGTAGGGGACAGACTGAAAAGAAAAGCTTTGAAAACTTCTACAGATTACCATGTAACTTTGTATACACTTACACTTTAAAGAAAGATAGTGAAGGTTGTCGACACCTTGGGGTGGGGTGGGGGGAGGGGGAGTAAAAAAAAAAAAAAAAAAAAAAAAAAAAAAAAAAGTTGATTTCTTTTCGTTACGTGCTACTTCCGAACAGTGCTATTTGCGAACACATCTTACACCTGGTAGCTCATTCCTTCCCCATTTGAAGATAAGGGAGATATCGTCCCAGAGAGCACGTCCCCGTTCCATAATCGATCAAGAGATCTACTTTAATTAAATAAATTAAATTAATATTTTAATCGATTCCTTAATCGATTAACTTTTTTTTTTTTAAACTGTCAGTAAGAAAAAATATTAAGTCGGACTGTGAAAGTCTGTCATTGTCATTTTTATTTATTAGGTCGTTGCAAAAGTTCGTGCGGACGCGGATCATTTTATTGCCTTTTTAAAAAAAATTAATATATATATTTTTTTCTATGAATGATTAAAAAGTAAAATAAAATAAAATAAATAAATAAATAAAAATAAGTTTTAAAAAATTAACTAAAAATTTTAGAAAACTAATTTAACTAATATACATATTATATATACATATAATAAATTAGTCGATATTATTTAATACTATTGTTTTGGGTTTTAATATTAATTTTAAAAAAATGTTTTAAAATACTTTTAATAATAAAAGATTATATATATATATATATATATATATATATATATGTGTATATATATGCAGTCGCGGATACAGAACTTGACTTTTGGGGGGGGGCTAAGATTCTTCAAAGTGTTATTCTAGACCAATAAAAAATTTGGAATTGCAATATTCAATTGTGAATGTCAGTGCTTTGGGGGGGGGGGGGGGGGCTTCAGCCCCCTAGCCCCCCCCCCCCTTAAATCCGCCACTGATATATGAATGATTATTAGGGAAACCTAGTTATAAAAATATTTAATGAAATATTCTAAGTAAAAAACTAATTTATTAATTAAAAATAAAATTTTTAAGATTTCAATTAAGTGAGATTGTTTAATACTGTTGTTTGGACTTTCAGTTAAAAAGTTTATTTAAAGATCCGAGCGGTAATCGATGCTAGTAGAATGGAAGTGTTAAGTTCGATCCCAAGTCGCGTTCGTTGACCAAGCCGTTGAGAGTTTCCCGTGGTTTTCTTCGAAACTTTCGCAAGTATAGGCTAAGGCTCCCGCCCCCTATTCCCACACCGGAGAGCATTTCACGCAGGTATAGGGCACTCAAGTTATCAACCGGCTTTAACACTACCACAATCACCGCGAATTTTTTTTTTTTTTTTTTTTTTTTAATATAAAACGATTTTTTTACTATAAATGATTATATATATATACATAATTTGTAGCAATATATTTTAATTAAAAATGAATTTAATTATTAAAAAAATATATATATATATTAATAATTCAATTAGTTCAGATTGCTTAATACTATTGTTTGGTCGTTTAAATAAAAATACTATTTCAAAATGTTCTTAAACATCAAAAGATTTTTTACTATCATTCATCATAGAAATAAGAAGCTAATTAAAATTATTTAATTTAAAAGACCTAATTGAAAAACTAATTTAATTATTAAAAATATACATTTCAATTAAAAAAGAAAAAAAAAAAAAAAGAGATTGCTTGAATAATAAAGTTTCAGATTGTAATTATGAATCTTATTGTAAAATATTTTTAATAAAAAAAGATTTAAAAGAAAAAAGAATGCTTATATATATATTTTTTTTTATTTATTTATTTTATTTATTATTTTATTTTTAAGGTTAAAGTTCGGTTAAAAAAATATTTTAATTGATAATACGTAATTTAATCATTAAAAATAGAATGTTTTTTTCAATTATTGAATTATTTAAGATAATTCAATATTGTATTATATATAATATTACTGTTTGGATTTAATAGAGAAAAAAAAAATCATATAAAAATGTTTCCTACTAATAATTATCGAAAAAGAAACTAATTAAAATAATTTTTATATTCTATGCGAGGTACATATTTAAAGCACAATTTGGTACCTTTATACTACATACGATGTAACAAAATTAATATACATATATTTGATGTAAACAAAATAATTTTTCCTGTAAAATAAGGGCCCGCTAGCACTCGAGAGGTTTTGTCCTGTAAACTGGCAGACAGAAGATTACGAGTTCGATCACAGGTCGCTCTCGTCGACCGAGCCGTTCGGTGTTTTCCGTGGTTTTCACCAAAACTTGTGTAAATGCGCGCTAGGAACCCTTAGAAAGACCCCCACGGAAGGCACTCCCCTTAAGGTCTAAGACCTTAGCGCAATCTTTCGCCTTTACTCCCAATACCAATAGCAATATCTGTGAAATAAGATATGATTAGCGTAATTGATTGACTAACAGGGTGTCAGAAAGTATTTCTGATTCACTGTGAAGTATATAAATGGGAAAACTACTTAATATTAATTTTCAGTGTTGTACGAATTTTTTTTAGTACATCATATGGTGTGCATGTACAGTTTACACGATATATATTCGACATAAAAAGTAATCTGTTTAATGCTTTTTCTTATATATACATATGTATATATGTATTATGAATGCGTTTTCATACATGCATAAATATACACGTTTCACACACCATGAAAGCCGAAAATTATTTCAGCAAATTTTGTCTGTGTGTGTATGTGTGTATGCCAGCGTGTCTGTACGCATACAACGCTATTTTCATTATTATAAAATATTCCAATATTAAAATATTCTCATTCGATTTGTAGACCCCCAAAACAGTTATATTCCTATTTTGAACGATCTAACTCAATTTCTATTTTTTTGCCCCTTCGTCACCCCCCCACACACACACACACACATTCGCCCTTTCTAATAATTTTAGACTTTCGAAAATATTCTCATCCTGTTTGTAGGTTCCGAAAACCTATATGCCCCAATTTTAAACGGTCTAACGGTATTTTTACTTTTTTTCCCCTTCGCCGTCCCTTCCCGCTCCTCTTAATAATTTTACACTCTCAAAAATATTCTCATTCGATCTGTAGACCCCCAAAACCATTATGTACCTATTTTGAACGAGCTAACTCCAATTCTATTTTTTACAACTTCGCTCCCCCCTCCCCCCCTTTTCGATCTTTCTAATAAATTTAGACTTTCGAAAATATCCTCATCTATTTATAGGCCCCCAAAATCTACACGTACCAATTTTAAACGATCTCACGCTAATTTCAATTTTTTTTCTCCCCCCCCCCCCCTTTGAGCCGACTAATAATTTTGCACTTTCGAAAATAACCTCATTTGATTTGTAGACCACAAAAACATAGTAAAATTAAGAATAACAGAAGATTAAATGTCACCGAAATCCACGTTAACCAAAAGAATTGTGGTCCCCTTTAGCCCCCCCCATGTATATTTGAGCTTTAGCGGGGTTTTTGTCCGATGGGGCTTTTGTCCGGCGGGGTTTTTGTCTGGTGGGGATTTTGTCCGGTGGGGTTTTTGTCCGGTGGGGATTTTGTCCGGTGGGGTTTTTGTCCGGTGGGGTTTTTGTCCGGTGGGGCTTTTGTCCGGTGGGGTTTTTGTCCGGTGGGGATTTTGTCCGTGGGGATTTTGTCCGTGGGGATTTTGTCCGGTGGGGCTTTTGTCCGTATCCCAGAATAAATAACCACACTTGTCGCAGAACAGAAATATCAATATTTACACAACGTTAAAAACAACAATGTAAAAAATTGTTAATTGCAACTGCAGTTTTGGTAGCTCAAGACGTACCGTCATCAGTAATGCACTTTGTCATTCTGCATTAATGATGATACGTTGTACGCTATAATTATTTTGTATAAAATTATTTTTCAACTTGTGATTCCTGATTTAAAAAAAAAGAAATGAGAAAGAAAGAAAAGAGAGAAAATATTAATAAGAATCATAAAACATATAAAATCATAGTATTTATTTATCTACTTGTCATTTCTTAAGAAACATAAATAAGAGAAGTAATAGAGCCCCATTTGAAAAATTACTAACCATGTCTAAAATTTGAAAGAGAAAACAGTTACATTCAAGACACTCCCAGCAATTTACAATACAACTACAGGTATTCCTCCCCCTGTTCATTGTCCATTTTCCAGGAAACCTGAAGTCGAATAAACCTCTAGTATTTCTTAAAACAGGATTTTCCACACATGCAGACACGTGCTACAGGAGAGCGTAACTCAATGACTTCCCTGAGCATGATAAAAACTAGAGAACGGTTCTAAGAAAAAGAATTCCTGTCAAACACCTGCCATCACTTAACTCAAACAAAGCTCTTCAATTTATCCCTGTCCGCAAAATAAAAATAGTCTCCATTATTTCTTTTTTTTTTTTTTTTTTTTTTTTTTTTTTTAATTATTATTATAATTATTATTTTAACATTATGATATCTTTTAAAAAATAATTAAAATACCATAAATAGTAAATATGTGAATAAAGTAATAAATAAAAGCTTATTTATTTATTTTTTTAACTGAAAAAGGTCCTGTGAAAGATTTTTTATATTCAGCCCTCTTAAAAGAATAAATTTCTAACTGACGATGAAATAAACAATCACTAACAAATATGAAATGTTTTCGAAGCATAGTTTTAACTCTATGGCATAATTTGGGGCAATTTCAGAGTACGATTCGCAAGTAGCAATTCGCAATTTACCCATTCTTCCGTTACCCATTTTTCCATTACCCATTTTTCCGCTTACCCTTTTTTCCGTTACCCTTTTTTCCGCTTACCCATTTTTCCATTACCCTTTTTTCCGTTTACCCATTTTTCCGTTACCCATCTTTCCGTTACCCATTTTTCCCTTACCCATTTTTCCGCCTCCCATTTTGCACTATGTGTATTGTATGCTTCTATTACTTAAGATAACAGAGCTCTTCGTATTTCAAATATTTTAAATATTGTACCACAGCTTGTTTGTTGTCGATGAAAACAAGTTATTCATTCTTCAGTAAACTGCTTGCTAACAATAAACATGTGCACTTCTTTATAAGAAAAGGATAAAGGACCTGGATTATCTACTGCACGGCCATTATTATCATGAGAAAGAAAAAATAGTTGCCTTTTGAAAAGCGTAGGTCGTTCGGCGACCCCCAGACACGTCGCCCCCATACACGTTGAAGTTACAATACTCAAAGTTTTCTGTCAACCAAAGTTGATATCATGGTATTTTCCTTTTCCCCTTTCAGTCACTGAGACAATGAAATTTAAGTGTATGCTAGATATTAATAGGTTCACACGTTGAAACAAAATTCATGGCTTTATATTAGTTTTATTATTCTAAAAATTTCAGCATTGGCCTCCCTCTTTCTCGTGTTGTCACTTATTGTAGATCCGCATTAAATTGACAAATCCAACATTGCATAAAAAATGGATTTAGTTCAAATTGATTTAGTTGCATGAAACTTTAAACAGGTTTCCAAAATAAATAAATAAAATAAAATAAGCTTATGTATCACGCCCGCGACACTCTGGTACATTGCATTTTAATACTATAACGGCAGTTTCTAAGATTAAGAGGCAAGATAACAAGTAGTGTATACAAACCTACTTTTAAAAAATCTAAAGTAGGTTTAGGAAAGGCTGTATTTGACAAATAATTCCATGTAAACTCGATGGGTGAGGGCTACCGCCTCCCCCCCCCCCCCGCGTTTAAATATAGTACCTGCACTTACAAAATTTCAAAACTGATATCAATTTAAAAGCTTATTTCAAAATATTCAAATATTTAGACAA
>CAWVNO010001846.1:20481-72481 GCA_963930645.1 Salticus scenicus
CTTTAAACAGAAATATTCCTTGAAACTTACCAATTTGCATCAGAATTTCCAAGTGGCAACACCACGTGAACTTTAAAATACCAAAGTTAAATTGCTTCTAGTTATTTCTAAAAGTTACGCTAATAATTGACATACACAATAATCAGCATTTCAAAACATGACTTCATGATTCAGGGAACCTCAAAACTCGATATTGTACGAAAAACCACTAAATTTATTACTTATTTACCGTATGGGTATAAAAAAAATTAATTTTCAACTAAGCAGTTTTCTTAGACATGGTAAAATACAGTAAAACATTTCAATCAATTATATCCAATAGAAAAGGACGTGTTCTATCAATTTTAAATAGACCTGTATATTGTCTATAAATTATATATACTCCACATTGTGTACTCAAACTAAGTTCCATATGAAAAATACATAACACAACATGAAATGCATTTCCAGGAATTTCCAAATACTGCCCAATATAATTATTTTGGGTAGCCGTGTAAACGAATGTTAAATGATTTACATACCGTATTCTACACAAAACACACACACGCACACACATGCCTACCTACCCGTAAATGTGAGTAACTCAACTTTTTACCGACATAACGAGTACCCATTGAAATTTAATTCGTATAATTAAAATATTAATACTGTATGTTAAAGTAGATGAAAAATACACGTAAACATAAAAAAATATTTATTTTAAGAAAAATTGCATTTTTTAAAATAAAAAAACTGAGTCAGCACAGTACCATCTTTCCGAGTAAGACTGAGTTACTCGTTTTGAAAGTTTACACACTCAATCCGAGTAACTTAATCTCGAACTCAGGTTTTCTGAGTGGTTACTCGTTTATTCAGAGAATTGCTTGACATTGTGTTAAATAAGCGTTAATGGAGGGCTTATGAGTAGCGCCTATGGGAGATGGTGATGGGGGAAAGAAAGTACTGATGGTACTTTCACTTTTCATTATATGCAACTATGCATATGCATATATGCCTTCACAGATACCGTGAATGATATCAAATATTTTTAATTTAATTTTTAAGCAAGTGTTTTCGGAATTCAAGGATGTTTTTTGAGCAGAATGATTAAATTATATAATTTCTTTAGTTGATGGAATGCTTAAGAAATTTTTTGTCAGAGAGAACGGAGAGGGTGGGGGATTAATGGGGATGGTAAGTTAAGTCCCCATGGTGCGACTGGGTTCGGTTCAATGAGGATTTGTATGAGATTGAAATATCCAGTGTTTCAGTGTGAATGGCTTCAATGATATTTTAAAAGGTTTCACTGTGTCCCCAGATAGTCAAAATTGGAATTTATAATTCATTCTGAATAAATATTATTTTGTGTACTTGACTACGGATAATCATTGTTAGAAGTTAAATTAGGATTTTAATTATGTTAAAATGGTTTACAAAGCCCTCGATAAGAAAAATAATAATAATAATAAATATGTTGTAATGAAAGAATTTGTATGAGATTAGAACATATTGTGTGTTTAAGCAAGTAAATAATTTTAATGATATATTAAAGTATTTCACAGCACCCCCTGCAGGTTAAAATAGGAATTCGTAGAATATTATAAATAAACAATATTTCGTATAAAAGGAGTCATTGTGTTGTTGAATAGCTGAGAGCGCCCCAAGCGGCAAAAGTATTATGAAATGTCTTCTAATAAAAGGATTTTTAGGAGATTAGGATGTAATGTGCGTCTAAGTGAGTGAATGATTTTATTGATATTTTAAAGTGCTTCCCAGCGCTCCCTGTTGGTTAGAATAGGAATTTATAATTTATAATGAAATTATAATATTGCATGTACATAAAAAAGCAAAATTAAGATTTAAACAAAATAGCTTAATCCCCCCACCCCCCAGCAGCGAAAATAAATTATGAAATGTCATCATATGAAACATTGGTACATTTATCATTCTTCAACGGACAACTTACGCGCTTTACATCTATCCTAGTTACCAATATGTTTAGATTATTAGTATACACGGCCATTAATTTATTATGATACTAGCAGGCTACGCCCGCTTCGCTGGTCACTATATTTAAATGAACTTCCAAAAGAATTGCATCAGTATTTATTTTTTATCGACAACAAGTATTTATCGATGACAGGTAAATCTGCTACTGTATAAAAACTACGATTTTAAAGATGACTGTATCTCAGCATCTATTAAATATTTTAGTTTTTGAACCATATATTTTACAGTCCCCGCTATTTACACTACATTACGATTTGGTTCCAAGCAATAAAATAAAATAAAATAAAAAGTTGATTTTCTTTTTAAAGGAATTAAATACATGAAAAACAAACACATTGTAATCAATTTAATCCTTTCTACTATATACACTTTTTTTTTTCCTTCGATAAATACTATAAATAAAAAATAAAATAAAATAAAATAAATAAATCTTTTAAAGGAAATAAAAAAGAAAAAGAAAGCGAAAAATAAAAAGTTGTTATACTCTAAAAATTATGTATAAACATAAATGTTATAAATGAGTTTTTTAATTTAATATACTTAATTCTTTTCTAACTGCATTACCATTTTATTTCCAATAAATATAATAAATAAATGTACTAAATCTATATAAATAAAGAAAAGTGTCTGTGTGTGTGTGTGTCTGTGTGTCTGTCTGCGCTCTGGTGCTCACACTATTGATCGCAGAGCTTCAAATTTTGCATATAGGTAACTGGGACACTGCAGGTGTGCACCTCATCGAGATTTTTTCGAATTTCGATTTCGAATTTTTTAAATTAATGTTTTTTCGATTTTAAATATTGGCTTTAATGCTTCATTTTTCATAGATTTAATTCTTTGATTGTAATCGTCTGCGTATCTTAGCAACGGTTATTTCACTATTTATTTTTTGTTTAATACATTCATTTGAAGGCGATTTTTTTTTTTTTTCTTTAATCATATTTATTGAAAATCAAATGGTAATGCAAAATAAATAAATTGTTATGCTTATGTATAATTTTTATAGTATAACAACTTTTTATTTTTCATTTTAAATTAATTTCCTTAAAATAAATATCTAAATATATATTTTTTTTCTTTTTTTGTGGGGGGGGGGGAGGGGGATGGTAGTATATAGTGGAAAAGGATTAAACTGAGTAAAATTTATTTGTTTTTCATGTATTTAATTCCTTTAAAAAATATATACCTTTTATTTTATTTTGTTATACTGGTCGGAATCAAATCGTAATACAGTGTAAATAACAGGGGATATAAAACACATGGTTCGGAAACAAAAACATATAATAGATGCTGAGATACAGTCATCTTTAAAATCGTAGTTCTTAAATAACAGAAGATCCACATGTCGTCGATAAATACCCAGATTGAAGTGCCCGAAAGACCTTTTTGCAGACAGTGAGAACCTGGACCCTCCGATGCGGCCCAGGCGAAAAAAAGAGCTGCCGTAGGCAGCGGGTACTCGAAGCAAGGTCTAGAGCAATTTCAATGTTTATTTATTTATTTATGTATAAATTATTATTATTTTTTTCATTAAGTATTTATTTATAATGTGATGTAAAAAATAAATACTGATCCAATTCTTTTGAAAATTCATTTAAATATAGTGACCAGCGAAGCGGGCATAGCCTGCTAGTAAAAAATAAGTAGCGTAATAGCTGTTCCTAAAGATACGCAGACAATAACAATGGTAGAATAAATTTATGAAAAATGAAACACAGAAGCCAATATTTAAAATTGAAAAATAATAATTAAAAAAATTCAAATTCGAAATTCGGAAAAAAACTGGATGAGGTGCACACTTACAGGATCTTAGGTATCCATATGCCAAGTTTTGTAGCTGTGTAATCGGTAATGTGAGCACCAGAGCGCAGAAAGGCACACCCACACAGACACCTCTCTTTATTTATACACATAGTTTAATCCAGAATTAATGCAGTTCTGTTTCTTTATATGTTTTTTTTTTTTTTTTTGCTATATTCCTATTGCAGAATGTTCTTTTATTATTATTAGATGATGATGCGTTGCTTTATGTAGTTATTGTGCGCTGCTACTTTCCTCCTTACATAAAATAAACGCTAATATTGAGCATTATTAAAATTGAAACAATTTCTTTTGAAGTTCCATAACATTATAATTTTTACACGTGTAAGTGAAAAATTAATCAGTGGAAAGGAAGTAAATCGTATACATATTTTTTACTTTATAAATTTTAAATTAAAAGAGAGGGAAAAAAAAAAAAACAGGAACAAGATTTATTTATGGATATTTTATAATGAACAAATTAAACTGTTTTTATATCAATCATATGTATTGTTTTAACTAGGTTAAAGCATCTTTTCATTTTAATATTTTAATCATTTCATAATTAATAACAGAGTAATTAATATCTTTTTCGTAACAGAAAAAAGAGAAATCTAAAAGCTTCCTGACTTTGGATTCAAATTCAACTCTTTTTTAGATATGGTGTTGGAAAGGTTTGCACACCGGTAAAACGCCCCTAAATACTGGTTATTTAACTAGCGTCTAACCGGCGACGAGCAACTATCACACTTTCCTTCAAATTTCGCGCATGCGTTGTATGTCGGCGCTGAATTTCATTTTCGTTTATTTCCCATTTTCATCCAAGACCTTTTTATTTGGTAGTGCTGTCATCTGATGGTCAATATAGCTATTTGAATTATTTTCCATATCAAATCAAACAAATTTTCAACCTTTTAAGACTTCAACAGGAATTCTGGAAATCATTCTCATTAACGTTATCAAATCGTTATAAATTTTATATCTCGTTGGGTTTTCGTGTAACTAATTTTTTAATTAAAAAAAATATATATATTATAATAATATTATTGTTTGGTTTGTGTAGACTTAAATTTCCCAGTTCTATCAGACGTAGAGATCTCATTTTAATTCAACAAGAATTACAGTATTTATTCACCTTAACAATAAAAAATGATTATCTGTTTATTTTCAAGATTCGCGGTTGTTTTGCTGCCTCCCTTCGATTTCTGTTATGAACGAAGCAAAACGGCCCTTAATTATCCAACTGAACTAAAAAATACAGCATTAGTTACATTTGTCCTTATTACTAATTGTAGCAATTTTTGATAAAATCTAATAATCTGGACAGATACAATAACAAACTTCCAGCTTTATATGTTTTTAATAAAAATGTTTGCACATTTATTCAGTAATGCAATAAATGGTGACAAAGCAAAATCGCTATCTGAAAGAAATAGTATGATCTGTCGTACTAACAGTGAAAAATGTTTATATGAAAAAACTTAGAGAAAAAATTATACTATTATGTAATAGAATATTACAAACCAGAGTATAATTTTTAATTAAGTATAATTAATTACAGAATTTATATTTAATATTTTAAATAACATTACAAGTTTTATAGCTTTTCCAAACTAAATTTGCTACACAGTTTTAATCGTATAACCCTATAAGAAGAAAACACTCTCTCACTATTAGAATATTTCAATATTTTTCAGTATTTTGATATTAAGATTCTTAATGACTTCTTGATTTCATTAGCATTCTAGAACTTTTACACTTTAATAAATTAATTCACAATCCTTCAATAGAGAACATTTTGCATGAAATTTAAAATAAAAAATAATAAATAGTACAAAATAAATAAATAAAAATAAGAAGAAGGAAAAAAAAAAAAAAAAAAACTGCCTGGATATATTCTAATGCTGCTTTTTTTTTTATTTGGTAATTTAAAATCAGGATATCTAGCTTTTGGATTTAGTATATAGATAAGAAGATGGGCTGTTATGAATTATAACTACCACGTTTTAGCTTATATCCTCTTTTTCAGTTAATTCTGTTAAACCATTTAATTAAGTTTTGAAAAAAACTAAAAAATGAGAGAAACTTTTTCAGTTATACAATTTTTACCTTCCATTAATTTGTCTGAAATAAATTGTCTTCCCATTATTCTTATTATTATTACTGCAAACGTTTTCACTTATTGCATAAGATATGGTTTTTCTATTCTAATTTATCCCCCCTCCCCCCACACACACTTAAGTAATAGTATGGCAAGTTTTAAAAAATCTACTTCTAATATTTTGTTTTTATCAGAAAATATTGGCTGTCGGTTTTGAATTTTTCCCAGGGAGGAGTACTAAACAAACTAATGAATGCCATTAATAACATAAAAAATGAGAAAATACCCCCCGCCCCCCCTCCCCTTTGCTCCTCCATATGTGTGCTTGACAGAAAACATTCTATTTTAGAAAATGTCCTTGTTGATTTTAAATGCCCCAGTTAAAATCATGTTAAAAGTTTTGAATAGGATATTTACTATGTTACAAAATATCTCCTAAACTGCAATGTATAAATTATTTAATTGGCGTGTAATTTAATATATAAATAATACAATATATTTTCCCTATGGCTAATATTCTAAATGCTGCATGTTTTCTATAGATAGTGCATTATGATGATTGGAGTGTTAATTAGACAACCAACTTTCAAACTGAAAATTATTCAGTGGTGTGGACCTTATAAAATTTATTACCTGAAACCTCAAACAGATATAAATAACAATGTTTTTATAATTATTTTTTATTGTTAAGGAAAATAAATATTGTAATTTTTGTTGAAATCTAAAATGGTCAGGATGAATGATTAGTTTATTTGACATGGAGTGATCCAAAGATCATTCCACTTAAAAAAAAAAAAAAAAAAAAGCTGGTGTTTAAAAAATATATATTTATTTATTTAATATCATAACAATTATAATACCATTACAATACTTCATTATACTTTGTATAAGGAAGTAAAAAGGATAACAGTGAAATCAGGAGTTATAGTAAAAAGCTTATTGTAACTATTAAAAAATAATGGAATTTTTGCCATAATCCATTTTATTCCACTCTACAAATTTTAAGATATGTAGCTAATGATATAATAAAAGTCTTTTTTGAATGTTTTTTTAAAAATCGCCAACTTAATATAAGTTTAAAAATAAAAAAAATTAGCAAGCATAGGTAAATTGCGTATTAAAATAGACCTCATGAAATTCTCCTTAAAATGAGGTTTCAAACAATCCTCTATGCCAGATAGAAATTGGGAAATTTAAGTTTGCACAAACCAAACAATGTTATTCTCTCTCTTTTTTAAAAAAAAAAAATATTTATTTAAAAATTAATTACACGAAAATCCAATGAGACATAAAAATTAGAAAATATACTCTCTTTTATAACGTTAATAAGAATGATTCCCAGAATTTCTGTTGAAATCTTAAAGGTTGAAAATTTTCAGTTTTGTTTGATTTGTTGACCATCAGATGGAAGCGCGCGAAATCTGCAGGAAAGTGTTCAAGTTGCTCGTCGCTGGCTAGATGCTAGTGGTTATTTATAGTTGAAATGGATGTCTTGAAAATTAGCACTAATGGTTTTCTAGCACATATGACAGTTGAAAGAGGGGAGCCAATTTCCCTCTCGGAATCCCGAACAATACCTTTTCCCAGAACAGATGTCCAGCCCAGCCTGCGTCTTTGTAGAGATAAGAAGAATTCTAAAATTTGCCCCAGTATCGTTTTCGACTGTATAAAACCCATTTACATTCTTTACACTACAGGTGGTAAGAAGCTTTACATTATTCCAGTATTACCTCTACATTCTACTCGTCACACGAATGTTTGAACGCATATCACAAGTTGAAATTTAAAAAATGAAGAGAAATAAAGTATGTATAAAAATAGGAAGAATTTTTTTAAGGAAATTTAAAATAATTAATAATTGAACAACAAATAAATAAGGACTGCGATAAGAATTTCGCTAATTTTAGAAAACTGAAAAATAAACAGTTTTTTACATCATATATCCCTGCATTTTTACATTAAATTGAATAGGAAAAAAAAATGAAAAAATGGACTATACTTGCAAAAAATGGATGCAGAAACTTAAAAGAGAATAAATGAAAGACTTTTAACACTAATGTACTGTGTGTGCATGTAAATATACAATACAACTATGTAATATCCATACCGATACTTCTCGTCATATCAAGCTTGTTATTTGCTGACATTTACTGTTTTAAATTAATTTATAAATAAAAATAATTTCTCTCTCTCTCTCTGGGGAAAAAAAAGTGCATTGTGTCTACCACAAATCTTTCTTCTATATTTTCCCATACAAATTTACCCAGTGCAAATTATTTATTAAAATTCCATGATGAATGGAGTCGATTTTTATTTCATAGAAGTATAACATGAAATGTTCGGTAAGAATAGACTATTTGCCGATATCAGAAAAAATAATGCCTTTTTTTGAATGAACAAAATCAATAAAGGATGAGGGTCCATTAGGGGTTTTTTTGGCCCTAAAATTAAGGAAAAAATCGGATTGATCACATATGCAAATTTTATGCATTTAATTATTTTAGAACATGTACATTTTAAGCTTCATATATATATATATACATATATTAACATTATTCCAGTATTTGTTTATTCCCAAGGACCCAAGGATTCACAATTTTGCATTTTTGGCCAAAATTACCCCATTTTCAGAGACTTGACCTACTTTTTTTTTATATGAGCACAAAGGAGCAATACTTTCTTATTGAAATATATTATGAAGTACACTATGATCAAAATAAAGATTAAAATGTTGCTCTAACTCGCTCATATAAAAAAAAAAGATAAAAATTGAAAGCAAAACACAACATTGATTACAGCGTATACATTGCGTACGCTACCACTTCACGGTGGTTTAAAAGAGATGAAACTGTTGAAATTGAATTTATTAAATCAAATTCCATTTAAATCTCACTTTGTTACACTAAATATTTTTCATTTTTTCAATATTTAAATGCTTTTATTTGAACAGTTTATAGATTAAACAAAATTAACACTTCCAGTTCAGAGAATAGAATTTGCGACATTTCGAAATCTGTAACTTCGCCTAGGACGTTACTTTTGCAATCGGTGTGCTACAAATACTACAATGCTTATCGGTAGGCTACAATAGCTCGGTACACTATTTTTGCTCCTGCCTTTGAAAACAGGAAGATTAGTTTTTTTTTTTTTTTTTTTTTTTCTCCTTCAATTGTTTCAATGTACAATGCTTATTACAACTTGAAATTAAATGTGTAACTGTGCACATGATTATAATCCTTATGAATATTATTTAAAATTTTCAAACTTTAAAAAGAAGCTTAATTTCAGAATTATGCAATTTTGAATTATAAGTGTATTGTAGAAAAAGGAACAGCTCAGTGGTAGGATATTTCCGCTAAATTCGGCATATTCGTATTATTTAGTGGTTAAGAATATAGACAGCATTCATTTTTCTACAATTAATGTACAATGGATCCAAATACTTTGACTACAAAGACTATATATAGATATAACATATATTCATTTGTAATACAAACATCAATACAGAAAATCCTGTTCTAAAATTATATAATTTTAGGCCGAACTTATATTTAACACTACACAACAATGACCGTGAGTGGTTAGGCATTGACACTGTTATATCATATTTCATATTAGTTATACTGAACTTTTGGAGCTAATTCACATCATTTCTTATTTATAGTGGTCTAAACATTAATAGAATTAATTAATGAAATAGGAACTAAAATTCCTCAAGGCTGAAAAACCCTATTATGGACCCTCTTCCTTTGTTTTAAATTATCCTATATCTATGACTCAATCATTTATTTTAAAAGTAATGACGAGTTCTATTGAAAGAAATCCAATTTGTACCGTACCTGCAAGTAAAGGGAGGGGGTAGTTCTTCTAGACATACAGGTTTTTTTTTTTTTTTTTCTTAGTTTACAGTTAGCATTATGAATAATTCTTATTAATTTACTGGTCGTTAGTTTAAAAAATCTCATTCAATACATTTGTAAGAAATTTTGGCACTTAATGCGATGTTAAAATTTTTGAAAAAATAAAAAAAATGTAATGACAACGTCAAGTGTTCAGCGACTGATCCCCAAATATAATCAGTAGCGGTTTAAATAGAAGTCCATTTAAATACGAAGTTTAGTTGGATTTCTTTCATTACTTCGTGTTGCTATTGTTGTTGTACTGTTTAAGGACAATTGACTATGCTTGGGTCCTAGGCCTGTAGGTGGAATGGCTTCCGTGGGGGGGGGAGGGCATTCTAAAGGATCTTAGCCCGTAATTACATGAGTTTCGGAGAAAACCACGGAAAACTCCGAACGGCTAGTCGATGGGCGTAACCTGGGATCGAACCCAGCACTTACCATCTACCAGTTTTGAGCGCAGAACCCCTCTGCCGCTGGTGGGCTCACAGGATCGCAAGATACAGTGTAACATAATTTTTGAGGTTCAGACTGAGACGTAATACACTGACACTAAGACCTGACACACTGCCAATGTCTCAGGGAAAATCGTGTCAATCATTTTCAGGACATCTTGAAAAGTGTAAATCGAAAATCGAAAATTTCCACAAAACTCATACTTTCTCTTATGTATATAAGCAAAAAAAAAAAGAGGGGAAAGATACGCTACAATATTACTTTTATTTTTAAGAAGTAAAATGGATTTACTCAAATCGATATGCAAGTGTTGAATTAATGCGCATTAATTATAGAATTTGAAATTTCATCTCTTAATTAATTTATCGCGTTATATCTCATTTTTACTCAGAATATGCATCTTTTTCCTTTAAATTAGTATTTTATAAAACTTTTCTTTATCCAACAATTCTATTTCAGGATAGTTTTACGTTTAAATGTCGATTTAACCCAAGTTTCGGATTTCCAAGGTTTCACTATAATTTTACAATCTACAGCAATTTTCAGTCACATTTTTATACTAATCCGAACATTTTAATACATTAATTTTGTGCAGTACCGCTTTCACGAATGCCATCACCATTGCTAGTCTTAAAATCATTGAGTGTTTCGTGTTTGAGGATTAAGGGCGATTGACTACATTTGGGTTCTAGATCTGGAAGGAATATTCTCCGTAAGGGGAGAGGGTCTTTTTAAGGAACCCTAGCCTGTATTTAAGCCAGTTTTGGAGACAACTGCTAAATATTACGAACAGTGCCGGCCCAAGCAAATTTGGCGCCCTAGGCGAAAACTTTTTGTGGCGCCCCATTAAAATAAATTTTTAAAAAATGTAAGACACGCAGACAATTATACACATACAAGTACTGTAATAAATAATCAACAAATTATTTTTATTACATATTGCATATTATTTTTTTTCGGCGCTACTTTTAGCAGTAGTAGAAACAATATCCTTCAAATGAATTGTTTTAGCTTCCTCTTGAGCTGTTGATAATGGTGATAGTCCTACAAATCGTTCTTACGTCACTATAGAACGCTAGTAAGTTTTTATTAATTTCAATTATATGAAGCTGAGTTCTCCACTGGCCACAGACACAGGAAGTGTCAGCAACAATTTTATTGCTGTTACTAAATTCAATACGCAATGTACTAGTTCGTTTTCACAAAAAATATTCAAAACTTCCTGTAGTCAGGGGCGGATCAAGGGGTGTGCGAAGTGTGCGGCCGCACGGGGCGCTCACTCGATACGCAAATGAAAGGGCGCCAAATGACGAAAATTTTCTCGGACGATTTTATTTACAATTTTAAGAAACTTTTTTTTTTTTTTTTTTCAAAACAGTACCAAACGTTTGTCTACGAATCTTAATGAGAGCCTTCTCTCTCATTTTCACCGCAAAGAGAAGATGAAACAGGAATACCTCTAGAGTGAACCGCCCCCTCCCAATTACTTATCTTTCTCTCTTTCTTCGAAACATGGATTTTCTCTTTGACAGTGTATCTGAGATGACCACCAATTGGGACATAGGGAGGGCACAGACTATCGTCTTTCTATCCCTTTCATTGTCGTGCTGTTTCTTCATAGAAGGAAATTTTGTAAACAAAAGCGCCCCCCCCCCCAAACCTCAATCCATTTAACGCCCCCTCTGAATTTCACCTGAATTTAGCTTGTTCTGAACAACTCTTCTGTTCAGCCTCGCAGGAAGCCAACAAAAACTCTATAGGAATAGGAGACAGTTTTTATAGGTTATTTATTTCTTTGTTTAAGATTCGCCTTTATAAATACGAACATTGATTTGTTTTATGATAAATCGAACATTGATTATTTGAAAATGAAAAAACGTAAGCTTCCTAAAATAGTGGAAAATTTAAAAATAATGTTTTGGAAGTAGGAAAAAAATTTCCTGAATTTTTCCATTTTTATAGCTGTTAGCGAAAAGTTGACTGTATTTATTCATTTATTTATTTTTAATCGCTGCAACATTAAAAATATATATTTTTTGTTTTAAAATTATGTCTTATATCAGTTAATTTTAGCAGGAAAATACATGTTAATTTCTATATTTTTGCCGTTTTTTTAAAGCCTCAACAAATACATCCTGATTTTCCATAAAGAATGTAGGGGCGCTTGAACAGTATTTTATGGTATTTTCTTAATTTTTGCATTAAAAAATAATTTACATTCACTTTATAAATCATTTTACAAACATGATAGATAAGGGGAAACCATCGCCCCTGGAGTAAAAGAAAAGCACAAGAAAATCGGGAAAATGTAAAACAAGCTGCTGCATTAAAGAAAAGAGAGAGAATTCTAGCAGTGCAAGTCACAAAGAACTGAACATTTCTGCAAATTGATGATAAAATTGAAAAAATCATAGATGTAAATACTAAATATTAACTATTTCTGTTCTAATTTTTAAATTAGAACTGAAAAAAAGAACAACGCCCCAGCAAAAAAAACAGTGAAATATTAAAAAAGTTTCCCCCCCCCCCCCCCCCTAACAGTGCAAGTCGCGAGAAATTGAACAGTACTGTAACTTTAAAGAACGGTGAAAATAAAATACCGAAGAAAAAGTAATAAATTACGTTGATTTATAGCAGTTCTAATTTTAATATTCTTCGATTCACAAACGTGAAACATTAAAGTAATGAATTAGTGGCTCTGACTGCAGTGGGGAGATTGCCGGTTCAGATTCCAGGTCGCAAATCGTGCTCGTCGGCTTAGTTTTTCGAAGTTTTGTTTTCTTCAAAACTCGAATGAATGTGGTCTAGGGCAACTTAGAATCCCCCTCACCACACGCATACACCCATCGAAGGGCATCCCACTCAAACCTAGGTCCCAAACGTAGCCTTAATTTAAAAAGCCAACATCAGCACTCACTATGTGTTGGCTCGACGCATATATCTTCCTTTCTTCTTCCCCATGTAATCCAATGAGATTTTTATTGCTTTGAATTATTAGGATATCTCTTTCAAAAATAATGTTTTTAGAGTTATGTTTTTTGTATTCCACTCTTTGAACATTTCAACTTTTATCTTAGTAAGCAATTAAAATAATAATAATAATAATAATAATAATAAATTCAATATCTCTTTTCGAAATTGAAAATTAGGCCCTTAAGTTTGCTTAATGAAATAAAATATTTAAATTATTAAAAAAAAAAAAAAAAAAAACTATGCGGGGAAAGAGAAAAGAAGAGTATCTGACTATGACTTCGGCCTGTCTGCTCTCAACTCCCTTTAATATTAATGAAATTTCTTGAAACTGATATATGATATTCAAATTTCCTATCGAAAATGAAGTAAATACCATTATTGGTTTGTGTACAGGGACACTCGAAAGTATTTCAAAGCATTGCGTTCTCTGAGAGGTATTTCTATAAACTACCATTTTAACACCATTACTTTGCATAAATCTTTATGAAATTGAAATATGTTATTCAAGTTCTTTATCGAATGTTTCCAATTGAAAATGTATTAAATAACCACCACTGGATTGTGTACAGACACCCAAGAGTATTATAAAGCATTGCGTTCTAAGAGAGTTATGTCTAAAAACCATATTTTAATGACTTTACTATGCACAAATTTGGATAAAATTGAAATATATTATTCATATGCACGAAAGAATGCTTTTTATAGTTTAGCGTTAAGATTTACATTTAAGATTAGACTGCATTAAGATTTACAATTAGCATTAAGATAGAAAATATTTACAGGGCCACCTAAAAATATTCAGATATATCGAGGGCTATATAAGGAAACAGATGGAATTTCAATTTTATTTTTATTAAGCATTTTAACACTTTGTGACAATGTTTAAGAGTTAATATGAACTGAATTAGTAAAGCTATCTGTCTGAGAGTCGGTTTGTCTATCTGTCCAAATGCCCGCCTCCAGCATCCATAAATATCTTCAGAATTTCTTCAAAATAATAAACGTTATTCATGTTTACCATGGAATATCCCTATTTAAAATAGCATTAATAGGCTAGCATTCAGATTTACAGTAAAATATTCAGATACATTAGTTTCCTCGGTCTCACTGTAAAAATCATTCGCAGTAATTTATTTTTGGGGAATATATTGCTTGTTTGTTTGCTCCGGATAGAGCGTGAATATAATTTTATCCGTGATTTTAAAATAATAAAAATCTGGAGTGACTCCAAATAATTTGAGTCCATAAATCATAATGATAATGAATTTTTCGTTGTGCTCCTGTAAAAATCTAAGAAAGCTATATTCACCAAAATCTACACCTTTCGTGCATCGGTGACCTACAACATGTGTATAAATTTTCAGCTTCGAATAAGGCGTTTAGAAGCTATTGCACTTCAAAAAATTTGGGCTCATAGGCCATAAAGGTAAAAAATAGTTCTTTGTGTCCCTGTGAAAAAAAAAAAAAAAAAAAAAAAACTTTAAGTGTTGGATTTACCAAAATCTATACAATTCGTGTGACAGTTACCTATTACATGTGTATAAATTTTCAGCTCAAGCGAATAAGGCATTTAGATACTATCTCACTTAAATTTGGGCCCATAGGCCATAATGATAAAGAATTTTTCTTTGTATCCCTGTAAAAAAACATGCCCTAGAATCACCTAACTCAATAAGGTTCGTACTATGCTGACCTATATAACATACGTACAAACTTTCAACTCATTCGAACAAAGAATTTAGGCGCTATATCATGTTCCCTCACACATACTCACACATGCATACGTCATCGTAAAAATGGTAAAAATAAACTCCGGAAACCTCAAAACGTATAGTCACAACAAAATCTCAAATTCGAATTTATGACATGATTACAATACTTTCCTTACATATGTATGTTCGGAAAGTAAAAATAAAAAGAAAAGATAATTAAAAAAGAAAATCAAAATAAACATATCATTTTTGTTACGTAGGTCTAAGCAGATTTGTATAATACAGGATTTTTATAATACAAGAGAAATTGCAATTATATATCTGTGTTGATAAGTATAAAGGATTTAAGTCCCTATTCTTGATTTTTCAGGAGACGAAAAATAAAGTTTAACTAGCTAAAAACAAATCAGAAGAATCGATTAGGAAAAAGGTATTTCGCTGATTTATACCCTTTATACCATTCAGTGGTTGTCAACCTTCATTTAATAACGGGAAAAATTGAATTAAATATTTTATACCATACATGAATGGTAAATTTCTGAATTGATCCCTTTTTTACCAATGGATTTTCTCAAAGACTCAATGACATAGGATTAAATCCTTTATACCAATCGATAGAGAATTTTTTTCTGAGTCTGACTATGTACTTAACTCAAAATCGACATTTTTGGACTTAAATCCTTTATACTTATCAGTACAGATATATATATTTAGAAAAATACAGTGTAAATCAATGATAAACAATTCAAATTGGCATGTGAAAAAAAAATAATAATAAATAATAATAAATAAATAAATTTGGGTCATTTAGGTCTATTATCCCGTCAACTAATAAACTAGCGACGATTGTAATAAATTTGCTGTAAAGTTTATTCTTATAAATAATTAAATTATATTGCATTTCATTACTCAAATTCTGCTATTTTAATAAAATAATAATAATAATAATAACACTTAAATTTTACGTTTTTTTTTTTTTTTTTTTTTTTTTTTTTTTTTTAATTACTGGCTATTTATCATGGCATTTGGCCCCTGTTTTTGATATGGCGAATACAGCTTGACAGGATAATATACAAGCAGTAAATTTGGAAATAGGTTCATTTGAAAATAGGGACCGCTAGGGAGAGGGTGAGGGGCGAAGGTCGACTAGTTTAATAAAAAATGTTGAAAATAATATCTGAATTTAAGATTTGAAATTTGATATCACCCGATTTTTTAGCAGTAACTTTAACTTTCTTATTTGTACACTAAGTTTTCTGTTGGTACTTTTACACATAAAGAATAAAAGCGAATATATTTTTTAATTTACTATACAGTTAATAGTATTTTGAGAAAATAGAACAAAATAGACGCTTTTAGCCGATTTATGCTGTTAAAAAAAAAAAAAAAAAAAAAAAACTTGAAACTTTTAAGATGCATTTCTTCAATAATTTTACTAGGTAAAGAACCAGAGATTGAAAAGTTGTCTTATCATATTCTGCAAAAATGAATATTTTTTTTTAGATTTTTTTGTGAAGACAAAAGATTGTCGAGAAAAAAGTAGTATAAATATATGCGCACAAATTATGACCATTAAATTGCAGTCACTTCCTTTTTTTTTTTTTTTTTTTTTTTTGGGGGGGGGGGGGGGGGGGCGCTTATATAGATACTCGCACGGGTGCCAAAATTCATTTGGTCCGCCCCTGCCTGTAGTGTACTTTCATCAACATCCTTAGAGTCTCCTTGAGTCAGATAATCTCCTAATCTTCTGCATGATTTCAAAATCATTTTGAAAGGTTTTTTTTAAGACTCACAATCGTTAGAAAGGCATCAGAAAACACGATTTATCTTTTTGGTCTGTTTGAAGTTCTCATCATTCGAATTTCTTGCTGTATCAAGAAAAGAAATATAAAAATTAATCTTAAAATGATGTTTAGCCTTACTTGTTGATTTATCAGCTGACTGCATAATTAAACTTTTTTTTTCATTTTTCGTAATCGGGCTGGCTCTGACTCCGATGGGAATGATACCACAATGTTAATTTCTTCTGAAATTGCCTCCTGTTTATCAAATCCGAAATCACTTTTACAGTTTCCAAGAAAAAAAATTTGTTTTTAGTAGTACATTAGTAGTGGAGTTTGGGTCACATTTTCACCATTGGCGTGTCGTCTTTCGTCTTTTGTTATGTACTGACGAAAACTTTCTTCACTTATTTTCTAATAAGAAATTAACATTTTTTATACATGATCTGGCTTGTGTTCGTCGAGAATGGACAACTAGAAGGAGGCGGAGCTTTCAATGTTTGTGGGAAAAAGCTGTGCTATGATAGGCTACATTCCACTGTTTGTGTGTTAAAAGAAGACTCCTACAGGTTAAATAAAAGAAAATCGTCAGAACTTTGAATGAAGTCAGAGAATCATGTCGTCTATTCGCTGCAGATTACCCATAGAATTTTCTCACATTGCAAGGATACATAAACTCAAAGTGAAACCGGAAGCATTTTCCATGTTCTGTTTATCAAAGCCTCAATCTTTATTTCTTTCATATCAAACTATTGTTTTTTTTACTAATTATTTTGGAAGATGAAGCAAGATTTTTGCTTATTCAGATTCAGGTGGAAAAATCTTGTTTTTTCAAATTATTATCCTGATAGTGTTTCTTTAGGATTAGGACGAAAATAACTTTTCAAATGAGCCTAATTTGCTTTGCTAATGATATTTTTTCTCTAATTTTCTCTTACAAAATTGTACTCCAAATTTTTTTTTTTTTTTTCTGTTAACAGCTAGTTTCAAGTATCAACTGTACTGAAAACGAAATTTCACATTTTATTACTAAGTTGAGCTACTAGAAAAAGAAACTATAACAGAATCACTTTGTAAAATTCCAAAAAGCCCCCAGGCATAGAAGTCACCTAGTCTAAAGAGCTAAAATTTCTTTCTAGTTAGAGGTAGCTTCCTTCAAATCTTATAATTATTTTTTTTTCTTTTTATGTCAGTTCAAAATTATAAAAAACATGATGTACAATTTAGACCTTTGAATGGAAAGTCAAAACTTTATAGTTCCAATAACGTACAGCCCCATTAAATAATGACTCGGGTGACTTTTAAATATAGTGTAAAGCTGTTAACAATTAGATGGACAGATTTAATGACGGACTGTTTTCAAAACTCAATTCGACGTTGTAAGTTTTTGAAATAAATAGATCGTTATTATGGTAAAATCAAGCCAGTTGTTTGTGACACTTTCTCTAGCACTTCTCATTAGATAAATTAGATTGACTTTGATTTGATGCCCTGAAAAGTCAATTCGAAGATTATCCATTTACATCATTTTTACATGGTCAATTGAAAACACGCCAAGAAAAACTCAGTAAATGTTTCCAAGTCATAGCAGCAGACTTGTACCTTTTAGTCCTTTCTAGACAAAGATTGTAAGTGTTTAAAATTTTCACACAACATGAGTGCTGTGTTTCCAAGACTACATTTTATCTATTCTAAAGTGCCGTTAGATAGTAATAAATAAAATAGATCTTGTTGTCTGGATTGTGCCGCCCTCTAGATTTGAGCGCCCTAGGCCATTGCCTAGTTTGCCTATATGGTCGAGCCGGCCCTGATTACGAACGGCTTCGCCGACGAGTGCGATTTGGGTTTGAATCTGACACCTTCCTTCTATTAGCCTGCAGATTACAACCTGGAGACCCTAGCTGTATTAAAAATTTTCCAACATTAAATGTACAAAAACATACAGTATTTCAATGATAGCATTCAAATTTAATGATCAAGTACTCATTATACATAACTTATGCTTTAATATAAGCAGTTTCCCAGAATGTTTTCTTACAATTACGTTGACAAAAAATCTTCCAGAAAGACATTTTTCTAATTGCGTTCAAGCTATTTTGTATGTTGAAATGTGATTTGAATTATGTGAAAAAAAAAAGCAAAAAAAATTTTTTTCTCGAAAGGGAAATACAGTAATTAAAAATTTCTATGTCTTGGTTTTTCGAGATAACGTAGAAATTTTATAATTCAGATTAAAATTTAGTTTTTAAAAGATTAATCTTTCGCTTATAGAAAATGTAACACAGGAATTCCAATTTTTATAAAATATATATTAGCTTTATTTCGATCTCTATATCGAAAATAACCTTTCCATAAATGACCGAACACCGAACACATTCGATTACAGAAGTTATGACAAACTAATGAAAGCCCCGTTTCGGGAACGAATCGAATTCTGAATGCGGGAAAATTTCAAAATCAAACTGGAACCATACAAAACTCGGCCTGATACTGTGTGCGTGCCAATAGATCAAAGTTTGTTAACGAAACCATTTTTTAATTCATGAAATCAATGAAGGTAGAGAATCAACGAAGGCTTTTCTCGCTTCGTTGGTCACTATATTTAATGAAAATTCTTTTCTGTATCGCCTTACAAACAAAAATAAAATTTTAAGAAATCATTAAATTGTTTTAAAGGCCGCTTTGGTTTGTTTGAAACAGCAAATATAGAGAAGATATTTAAAAGATTGCCGATTGCTAAGCAACAGGTTTTAACGTCAAGTTAAAGTCTTCTAATATTAAGATAAGGGCTTTATCCAATGAGCTTAAAATTCATTGGTATGTTACTGATCAACGTTGCACGATTTGTTTAGATTTTGATGAGTTAATAGTTAGTTAATTAATTAGCTTAATAGTTTTTTTTTTTTTTTTTTTTTTTTTTTTTTTTTTTAACAGGAATTTAAGCAGAAATTATTTGTGATTACGATTTATGAACTCTAATTATTTGAAGTGCGCTAGCGTTTAAACTCCACATTCAATTAAAATATGAATTTATAGGCATGTTATAGATTATTATCGCAAAGAATGTAGATATTTACATGATAATAGCAGGAGACTTGGCGTTGGAATATTAAAACAGGAATAAACTACTGCACTACGTCAGAAACGCCAAAGAAAAATTATTGAGGTGCACCTCAATAATTTTTCTTTGGCGTTTCTGACGTAGTAGTTTATTCCTGTTTTAATATTTACATGAGTTTAGAACTCATAACTTTTTTTTTTTACCAGTACAAAAAGTGAATTTTTTATGCATTGGTGTCTGTAGACTCTAAGTGCTTAAAAATCGATTTAATAACGTTAAATTTTAAATTGCTTAAAGCATAATAAAGATGAATATTTGATATTCTGGGATTAATATTTATAACTCTTTTTACAGGGGCACACAAAAGAATTTGGATACATTACGGTTCATCAAACAACATACAACTTGGGGGGGGGATACTCAAATCCACTATAATGGTTTTCACTTTTGTTTACTTACCGGCTTATTTGAATTTATTTACGCAATTGTTAATTATTAGTTATTCAGAGAGTCGAGTGCAATCGCTCCAAGATTTTGATATATTCCTCTTTTTATTATCTGTTCAGAGTTGCATATTTCAATAGGGTTATGAGACAGAAAGAAAAGAAAAATATAGTTTTTATATTAGTTTTTACAGATTTCAACATAATTATGTTCAATGATTTACAGTATAAAAAATAATTAATTGATTTTTTAAATTAAATTTGATATTAATGACTTTAAAATATTTAAATTATTAAATTTGATATTAGTGCATGCATCTTTATCTAATGTACATTTAAAATGGTGTTGGGGGCAATTTTCATGCAGAGCAGTTTTATCATACATATCTACTTTTCCGTCTCTAGAGGTACAGGGATTACAATTTCATAATAATTCCATCTTTTTTCTTTAACTGCGTTTATAAGATTAAATATAATTTAAAATTTATTGTCTAAGGCTCATGTGAATCTTAAGATACGTTTTGTTTCCTGGGAAGAGAGACACGGAAAAAAGCCCCACGGAAAAAATCATCCCTGAAAACAAAAAAATTCCCCAGAAAAAGTTCATATATCAGTGGATAAAATTTTTACTAACTCGCTTTCTTGTTTGTTTGTTTGTCCAGTACCAGTACAAATCTTTCAGTTGATTTTTAACTAACTTCCCGACAAGCTATTCATCTGAAACTTTTAAAATAGCTCAGAACATGATGACTTTTTTTTTTTTTTTTTTTTACTTTTAGCCAATTGTTTCGGGAACCTACTGCTTTCGGTAGCGTTTATATTATTCAACAATCATATAATTTCCCGACTAGCTTGACATTTGAAACTTTTAGAATAGCTCAGAACACTGTGGCAATGCAGTTTTTTAATACTTTTAGTCAATTAATTCGTCTCCTCGCTGCCTTCAGTAGCATTTATATGATTCAACAATCATATAAATTCTCGACAAGCAAGAACATTTGAAACTTTTAGAATAGCTCAGAATCCGATGACAATGCATTTTTTCAATACTTTTAGCGAATTGTTTCGGCTCCTGCTGCTTTCGGTAGAGTTTATATGAATCAACAGATATATTATTTAACAAACTTCCCATTGGAAATTTTTAGAATAGCTCATAATACGATGTTTTAAGTTTTCAAAGTTGAATTTTTATAATTAATTATGTTTATATCGGGAGACGAAATAAATAAATAAATAAATAAATAACCCCGGAAAAAAGCACCCTTAGATGAAATATTAAGGTATTAAGATTTCCATTATGGTATTGCAGGTCAAGTAAAAATTACGAAATAGTTATTCGAAAACAACTGTTTTGAATTGAACATTTTTAGTGATAGAATTAATAATTCATTATTATACCTTTAATACATTGAGAAAAAATATATATACCGCCTTCCTCTAGAATGAATAAGTGGCTATTTTCTAAATTCCTTAACTTGAAATATAGATTTCCGAGCTATGCGCATAAGGCACGCCAATAAACTGAATAGACGAAATGATCGAGAATTTCTAGTCTACATATTTCTAGATGATGAAACAATATTCTGAATATTCCGAATATTCTGAATATTTTGTATTGCGAGAAATTCTCGCTTGCTTTTCTAGAACTGGGTACTAAACCAAGATTATAGTTGCTGAAACTAGCCTCTGTAGTCACACTTATTTGCAGAGATTTTTTAATAACTTTGCCCTCGATAGGCAAACGCTCTAGAATTCTAATACGGGCTTCTAGAACTCGCTTTTCAAGGTGACTAGAATTTATAAGGATGACACGGAATTAATTTTCTAGAGCCACAATTTAGCTTCTAGATGTCAGTTACAGAATTTTTTCTCACTGTAAATATTCTGACATTTCGCTCTGGAAAGAAAGTCATTGTTGTAACACTCTATAGCACAGAATTGCATATAGTTTTATATTTCGATGCATCTTGACCTATATTATTGCCTATCAACTTTTGGTGTCAAATGCTCAACAGGTGGCTCTGCTATACAGGGATTTCCACAATTTAAGGGAAGGCTATATCTCAGGAACTATTGCACAAAAATACATATACATTTATATAGATGCAACATGATATAAATTAGTGCCTGTCAACTTTTGGTGTCAAATGCTCAACAGGTGGCACTGCTATGTATCGGTTTCAACAGTTTAAGGAAAGGCTGTATCTCAGAAACTACTGCATAAAAATGCACTTTGTTTTGGTTTAAAAATATGTCTTTAAATTAGAACTGAAATGAATCATGCTAAAAAAAAAAAAAGAAAAGAAAAGAAAGAAAGAAATTAGATTAAAATAAATTTAAAAATAAATAAATAAAACTTTCATAAATCAAATACTTTTTTACTTTACGTACACTATCAATTTAAAAATTTCCAGATTTAACAACTTTCTATTTGTCATATTTATCAGTTTTAAGATGTGACAGCTTCAGTATGTCCATTTGTTGCTTCGTAGGTGGGTAGAGAGTAGAGGGGTTATATGTGGCTATTGTAAACAAAGAAATGAAATAGAAAAATCATTCAGCATGAACGCCATACACCTGTTAAAGTATTTCAACATTAATTTTCTTTCCAGAACAAAATTCAAAATACTTAGCAGAGGCATAATATTGAATAATCAATCCTATCACTAAAAATGTTCGATTCGAATGAATTGTTTACTATTTCAGAATTTTTATTTCCTATTGACCCGCAATACCATAATGGAATCTGTAATACAATAATATGTCGGCTCCTTTTTCTCCGGGTTGCTTTTTTCCAGGAGTGATTTTTTTACGGGGTGCTTTTTTTCCGAGGTGATTTTCACCGTATCCCGAGAGGGATATGTTTACGCAAACATGCATCTTTTTCTGTGCGATTTTTTCCGAGATTCAAAATAAATAGGGTTATATAAAATTAGTCAAACACTCGTTAGTTTCAAACAAACGTGTGTGCAAAAATGTTCTCCCTCTCTCTCTGTATATAAATTATTCTGTGTATTTTATCGTTAATGAAAATGCTCAGTCGTTCATTCTTTAATGATTAATCGATGTTTGCAAAGCTTTTATTTTTAATTTCATTTTTCGTTTGCATCATCCTATTCTCCAGTTTGTGTTAAAAAATTTTTGCATGTGACTACTATGTATTTTTAGTTTTCTCTGTGGAATCCATGAAGATTTAATTTAATATTTTATTTAATTTCTCATTCAATATGGTTTTGCTGCTTCGATCGGGGCTGTAACAATATAAATTGCTATGATTAGCTATATTGTTTTACGAAATCGATGCAGCTTTCCCAGCTTTATGAAGTACATGCCCCCTGATGAGTACTTACTTCTAATTTTAAGCATTTTAATCCAATTATTTCTGGGGTCATTTATTTGTTTTCTCTGTCATTAAGTTTAATGGCCCCTTTTCCTTATTATTATCATTCATGTCGGCGTAAGTAATTTAAATTGTTTTTGTCTCTTATTGGTTCTTAATCTGTATCGCAACAATTTTGTGTCAGTCTTTCCTATAAGTTAAAATCAGTTCTATTTTTTTGTGTTGGTATTGTTTTGTATCTATTAATTGCTAAATTTTAAGATTAAATTTTATTACGATATCTATCATTTATATATATCTATATCTATCTATCTATCTATCTATCTATATATATATGTATATATATTATATGTATATATATATAATAACAGTCTTGTGCGTTTTATTGATATAGCTCATTGAAACCTTTGGACAGCCCCTGCCTTTTATTGATATAGCTACGATATTCAAATGGAGTGTTCAGAGATCCGTAGTAGTCCCTTTATACAGTAATGAATGTCCAATTTTCGGAAATAATATTTTTTTCCTACTATTTATTAAAAAAGAAGAAGAAAAGAAAGAAAGAATAAGAAAAAGAAAACATTTCCATTAAATAAACTTTTCGGACTCTCTCTTTCTTTCTCTCTCCCTTTTTTTTTTTTTTTTTTTTTTTTTTTACGCGATCAGTATTTAAATTTTCCCTTTATTTTTATTTATTTATTTATTTTTTTAAATAAGATTTTATTTTATAATATCACTAGCAGGCTTCGCCCGCTTCGCTGGACCCTATTTTTAAATGAATCACTATAATTACTGAATTCTCAAAATTGCATTAATTTTTATCACGTGAAAATAAAAAAAAGCGAAACAAAATCTGATTAGGAAAAAATATCGCACCGGGTTCTCACTGCCTTCGGAAAAAAATCCCAAAATGCTCTAACTCTTATTTCTGTTATTTTCCCCTTCACCCCCCCCCCTCCCGTCCCTCCTAATAACGTTACACTTTCGAAAATATCCCCATTCGACTTGCAGGCCTCTAAAACCAATCTGTACCAATTTTGAACGACCTAACTGCATTTCTATTTGTTTTTGCCCATAGCCCCCCCCCCCTTACCGCCCCTCCTAATAATTTTACAAATGCAAAAATATCCGCATTCGATTTTAAGTATCGAAAACCATTTGTGTACCAATTTTGAACGATCTAACTCTATTTTTATTTTTTGCCCCCTCCCCCTATCCCCACCCCCTTCTCGCCCCTCCTAATAACTTTACACTTTCGAAAATATCCCCATTCGACTTGCAGGCCTTTAAAATCTATCTGTACCAATTTTGAATGCCCTAACTGTATTTCTATTTGTTTTTGCCCATAGCCCCCCCCCCTTACCGCTCCACCCCCTTACCGCACCTGCTAATAATTTTACAAATTCGAAAATATCCGCAATCGATTTGTAAGTATCGAAAACCTCTATATACCAAATTTGAACGATCTAACTCTATTTTTATTTTATTTTTGCCCCCCTCTCTCCCCTCCTAAGAACTTTACACTTTCGAAAATATCCCCATTCGACAGTGCAGCCTTTTTGAAAAAACACCTTTCATAAGTGATATTAATAATAACTTTTATTAAAGTGCAAAGCATAATGATATAAAATATCATTTTCTATCTCTCTGTCTCCAGCTCCCCCATCTCTACCCAGACACAGAAAGTGACATTTGCACAAAATGTCAATAAAAAAATCGATAATAAGTGTTGTTTAAAAATAATTTATTTTTCACCCCGCCCCCCCTTTTTAATATAAATAGCTGGCAGGGTGATAAAAAGACAACCACATTTTTTACTCTGCTCCCCTCTTAGCAACCCCTCCCCCCGATATGTGTAACACTCACTGTAATTTTTAACAGTAAACATACAGAAAGTTTTATTTAACTCGATACTAGAGCAGTTAAAAAAAAAAAAAAAAAAAAAAAAAAATCCACCTGCGTTTTCTCAACCCCCTCCCCCACATTGCTCCCATTATGTATAACACTGATTCTGATATTGATAAAAAGTAAGTGATAGTTATAAAATATATCATTAAAATTGGTAAAATGGTGATACAAAAAAATATTGTTATTTTCCTCTGCCTATTCCCCTTTAGCCCTCCCCACTTCCAATTATGTTTGACACTTACTGTAATTTTTTCACAAATTGTACGTGATTATACAAAGTTTCATTAAAATCCGTAAGAAATTGGTATAAAAATAATTATTTTATTTCGATCTGGTCCTACCTCCCCCGCCCCTTTTCCCCAAGTATATACTAAGTGAATGTTGTACCAAATCAATTGAAATTTTTAAAAATGTAATTTTAAAGTCATTCTTTAAATTCATTGTTTGATATTTATGACTTTTACGATTTGCAAATTTCATTCCAAGTGCCTTTTTTTCTGTGTCCTTTTTTCCGGGATACATTCGCTATACGTGATCTCAACCACCAATGTTCTAAAAACAATTCATATTAGATTTCAAAATATCCTTTGCTTTGCATAAGGCTTTATTTCCATATGTCTTTCATTGTTCATCCATTTACGTCTTCTTTCCCGACGTTCAATCTTTGTAATGATAAATTTTCATACATATACATATTTTAATAATTTTTTAAAACGTATTAAAAGCCAAGCAACAGATTTAAGATTACTGAAAGCATATAGACTAATAAGAATACAATTTCACGTATATATATATATGTATATATATATATATATATATATATATATATATATATATATATATATGATATATCTCATCATACATAATTCATACATCTTTTACTGTTAATTTAAATTTAAGATAATTTATGGATTAAGTATAATATCACACACACACTCATATATATATATATATATATAGGGGCGTGTTAAAGGTAAAGGCATATTTGAGCTCAAGCTCCCCCTCCCTCTCCATTATATATCGCAAAATTTTCTTTTGAGACCAAATGAAATAATCAAAACCAAATTTTAAAACTAAAATATATCCATTGATTTATCGTAATTAATATTAAACACTAGAAAATAAAAATATCTTTTAGTCGTTTTTTAAATGAAATGTTTGGATCCTTATAATCTTTTAATTGCTTAAATATATATATATATATATACACTTGGCACGTGTTTACACTTTTAAATAAAAAATGTAAAATTTTTTCATGGATTTTTCCAAAGCCGTTTGAATTTTCTAATGTTTTCGGCCGATCAATAACCAGATTATCAGCAAAACAGTATATATTCTTGAATGGAATATTAAATCATATTGATTTTAAATTTTAAAAGTTATTTTATCAGTCCTTTTTAACGAAAAAAATAAATAAAAATATTGATTTTAAAATTTAAAAGTGAGTTTATCAGTCCAATTTACAACAGAAAAGGAAAAAAAATTCACCCTGTGGCATAGCGCGGTTTACTAATGAACGCTAATTCTCCAGAAAATTAAGATAATTCAAATTAAATTGCCATTAAATAATATTTTTTTTTTTTTTTTTTTTTTTTTTATCAATATTCCTTATATTTCGAAGAAACCAGATTTCTGTTTTAATAATCAGGGCAAAACGTTTTCATTAAAAAATTGTGAATATTACAATATAAACTATATGATAATAGGACAATATAAACTATGACAATATAAAGTGCATTACTTTTGGTCTGGAGTGTTATTTTATTTAAAACTTAACATGAAAGGCAAAAATATGCTTTGCAAGGGCAGCAAATAAACTAGTTCGGACCCTGCTTTCAAATTCGTTCAAAGTATGTTGCAATAGCTCTCTCTAGTGCTCGCTTGCCGACTTTCTTGAGAGATCATCTTCCTTCCAATAGTTTTTCCCTTTTCTTAGAACAGTTAGTAAGAAGTAAGAAACATACCGCTGGGAGGAAAGACATAGGCTTTGTATAGTACTGAAGCGCAGAAATGCAGCTTTTCCAGCCAATTGTTTTTAAATGGTCATCTGGAAGTAGCAAACATGAAACAGATGTACAACAGTTAGTTTTCTTGTGAATTGTAATTAATCAAACAGTATACCGCTTATATACTGGATTGCACACATGTGACATGTGACAAGAAACACCTTTTGAAGTTGTATATAACATTAATTATATAACTCCATTAATTCAAAAATTAACATACCAACTAAATGGTTAATTCGATTTTTGGCGGGATATAACCATCTGCTACTTTTTTTTTCTACTGAGTCAAAAATTTTGTATTCTAAATTTTACTACATATATATATATACACACACATACATACAGATTTATATTATTAATACTGGCAGATAAAACAAATTTTCTTTGCAAAACTTGAAAAAAATATATTATTCGATCGGAAAATATTTTTTTCAGGTGTAAGTTAATGATAGATATAATTTTTTCTCGTTACTAAGTATAAAAAATCTGAAAGTAATAAAATAATAATCTCTATTTTCTGAACACTATAATGTATAATAAAAAAAATATTCGTTGATGTTATATATCCATATTATTTCATGAGCAAATTATATGAGAGAAAAATATTATCCACTTGTCTCCTTTAAATGTATATGTAAATAATTTTAGAATTTCTATATATATAAATAGCTGTAAGTATTTAATTCTTAATTAAAAACAGCTAACTTTTATAATTTGGATTGTTCACTATATATTCATCAATTAAACCTTAGTAAGAAAACAGAAACTGTCATTTTTAGTTAGTGGGGAAATAATAATAATAATAGAAAAGAATTATATTTCAGCATATTAACTCAATTTTAATGAGGGGACCTAAATTTTTTTTAATGATTTTTTTTTTTTTTTTTTTTTTTTTTTTTTTGAATGTTCCATTATTTTTTCTGTTTTAAATTCTTAAATTGTATTCAATTTGCGTGTTTTTCACTTCAGCCATCTGCATTCCATCTGCAAAGATCACTATTTTTTTTTTTTTTTTCCATTCTTTTGCATTAAGTCATTGGAAATTTACAATTTACTTAATATGGCCGAATAGGGCATAATTTCTCATTCATAAACGTCCATTTTGAGGGATATTTTCATCAAAAAGATGTCAGAACACTTTAAACTATCATTTAGGATACTGGCATGAACGTTCCTGACTATGAATTTTTTAATTTAAAAATTTCGTAAGTTATGTGGAATTTACGATATACTTAACATGACAGAATAAGGCAAAATTGAGTATAAATGTGCATTTTGAAGATCATAAATATATCGGACAAATTCAAAATAGCATTTATGATTGCACTTGTATGAACATTATTGACTACAAGTATTTAAATAGGAAAATTTCGTAAGTTATTCAAAATTTAAGATTTTATCAATATAGCAAAATTGGGTGATATTCCATTTAAATATGCATTATGGTCAATTGTTGTATTGGAAACAGTTGTATGAGAAATAAACTACGAATTTAATCCCAATAAAATAAATTAATAGATTAGTATAAGAAAAACACATCGAACTGAACTGTGGGTAGCCTAGGCGGGGATTTACTTCTGTCACTGTATCAAGCTTTAGTCAAATTCATTTCTTTTAACATGATTATAATATGTCCCGCACTAGAAATTTATGATAAGATAAATATGATGGGGAACTGAGCAGAGTCCACCTATGCCAACTAGTTTTGTATGTTTTAAACAACCTAACTTTTTTAAAGGGATCTGGGACACCAAATTTTTTTTTATTTATTTATTGATGAATTGCAGTAATTATTTTTTCTAAAATTGAAGCTTATTTGACGACGAATTTGAGCAAAAAATAATCTTTAAAAAAATTTAAATAAAATTTTAAATTTTAATTTTTTGGTAAATTTTAAATTTGTTATATCTCATGAACTAATGGTTCAATTTACAAACCTTTTTCATTGTTATATACAGAAAAGATTTATCTTCAATTTGTCTTCAGGATTTCTGATTATAATAATAAGTTTTTTAAATATTAATTTTAATTTGAAAAAAGTACTTATTTCATGCGTAACTTTTAGCTCGACATGGATTACCAAAAAATTTTTGCTCCTAATTAAAAGTCCCAATGACAATTTATTAAAAATACACTACAGAACTTATGTGCAAAATTTCAGCCATGTATCTCAGAAAGAAGTAGGTCAAAATGTCCTGTACTGTAATTTTATGAGAATGTAGATATGATGGGGAACTGAGCAGCATCGACATACGCCAACTACTATTCCAACTACTATTTTGAAAGTAATTGATGGAAGTACTTTGCTATTATATATTTTACTATTCTAACGAAATAATTTACTATTCTAATGAATTCTGTTCAATAAATAAATTAAATTTATTATATCCATACAGCAAACAAAATATTTTTGAAGATCTATTTTCAACTCTGGTTCTTTTGTATAATATCACGTTTTGAAGCGCCCTGATTATGAAAGTTCCCCTACACTTAGAGATTCTCAACATAAAATTTATACTGTCTTATTACCATAAGCATTGAAATTTTAACAAATAGACTGATTACACACTATATACCAGAAGAAACACATGAATAAACTAAATTTCAAAATAAATAAATATGAAATTATTAATCTACTAAAAATAATAAAAATACAAATTTCGAGTTAACAAGGTTACTTTAAAAAATTCAGACAATTAAAAAACCCATTAGCAGAAAAAGATTTTCGCATCCGTGTATAGTAGTCATTCAATTCAAAGCTAGCTGCTTGTGTTGATTGCTTTTTTAAGCTATCATATCACAGATTGTGGCAAACCATTCATAATAGGGAAAGAAAACCCCCGCCCCGACACCAGTTTTGCACTTGTTCTTTTCTTCTTATTCAGGAAGGGAAGGGAGGAAAAGCCCTCAAGACATTATTCATTATTGCATATGGTATATAGAATATAATCATTATTTCACCGACCGATGAAAATTCATAATAATTTTGTGATACATTCCTTGTACAGTAAAACCTCTCTAAGTTGGACACCTACGGTTCCAAGAAAGAGTGTCCAACTTAGAGAGGTGTCCAACTTATAGGGGTTACACATAATGTTAATGGATACATTCCGTTCCGAGAAAAAGCGTCCAACTTAGAGGGGTGTCCAACTTATAGGGGTGTCCAACTTGAGAGGTTTTACTGTATCAGGCAAAGGGGTATTTTGAGTTTTCATTTAAAAGAATCTGGCGTGTCACTCACACGACTTTCCCTTACCCTGAAATTAATTACTATAAATACAGGTTGGAGATTAAGAGGTAAGATAGCGAGTACTGTTATGTAAACCTATGTTAAACAATTCAAATTAGACTTCGGAAGACTTTGATAATTAGTTCTGTGTGAGGGGGGCTGCTGCCGCCCCTCAACCCCATGTTTCATTAATGCGCCTTCATTAATATAGAATTTAATTCGGTTATTAAAAAATAATTCTGCTTTTAAAAAATATTTTTTAAAATTATTATTTTAAAAAATTATCTTTTATAACAATGCAGACAATTTCCATATTAGAGAAGTAGTATAACACTACATATCCAAAAAAAAAGTCCATTTTATTCTCAATATTAAAGAAAAATATAAATAAATAAATAAATAAATAAATAAATACGATTTTTTTTCTAAGTTTTTTTTTTTTTTTTGTTAAAAATGGAAAGATCGATAACTTTATTTTAAAGTATCGCAGATCGATGGTTCAACCATTCGTTTTAAAGGTATTGGCGAGCTATTTTGAAAGATACCCATCATGAAAATTTACTCCCCTCGAGGGCGGACTTCCCCCCCAGGGGGGAGGCGAGGCTCCTACATGCACTTTTTTTTTTCCAGTTGACTATCTCTATTACAAAAAAATGTATATTCGTTTCATTTGGTTTAGTGCAGTCTATATACGTTAAACTCTACTTACCTGCAAATTCCCCCATAGATGTAATGTATTTGAATACTTTTGAGTGTCCCTGTACACAAACCATTTGCTTCATCTCAACGAAAAGCTTATTGTGGCATCCCTATATGATACACATTTAGAATACCGAGTTTGGAATTTCTGCTACTATTTGTTGGTGAGATATGCTGATAACAGACACACAGACCATTCGCTAAAAACATGATTTTCGTATTCAGGAGACCTCAGAATCAGAACATGTAAATATAACAAAAACTCGCGTTCGAAAATTTGACCCTAAAAAAATACTTTCTCGACCCTATGGGTAAGAGAAAGTAAAAAGGTACTTTAAATTTACGATGACTTTAAAACCCCTAGAAAACACAAAGCGGATTGGGGTATTCGAGAAAGGATTTAATTGAAATAAGATCGTCTGGCAATATGCATAATATTTTTTTTTTTTTTTTTTTTTTTACGTTCTTTTAAGTATAAAATTAGAGGGCTTGAGAATATTTTTGTAGGAGGCCGTCCACACATATGACATTTTTTGGGAGAACTTGTCCCCCCGCCAGGCAAGCTCGTATAAGAGTTAATATGGAGTCGGTCTTTATAGTATTGAATTGCAGAGTAAGAGAAAGTAGCACACTACATTATTTTAACTAGCAAGCTAACATTACTTTATAATCTTTCTCAGAAAAACTTTTAATATTAAAAGTATTTTAAAACAGATTCTCTTATTAAAAGCCGAAAGAATAATATTAAGTAATTTCAACTAATTTAATTGTTAAAAATACATTTCTTTTTCTTTTTTTTTCTTTTCTTTTCTTTTTCTTTTTCTTTTTTTTTTTTAGTTCAAATGGTTTTTAGATTTGTACTGGTCAATTTTTTAAAACATATTTTTATTTTTAATCATTCACTGAAAAAAAAAATGTATAGTGGCGGTTGGATGAGCAGATGCTTGATTACGTAGGATGTGCGGTGTTGTTTGGCCGGATGGTTGGGAGGCATTGTGAAGTTAGAAAAAAAAAAAAAATGGAAGAAGAAAAAAAGGTCATTACTTTTTTTACCGTAACAGATGGTGCTCATTGAATCCATGAAACACTTCTATCTCTACATGATATTTTTAATTTGCTAATTTACGTAACTCAAATTAATCTTTGTTATAAATTCAAATTTAATTAACTTTTAACTTTAAGGTTTATTTGTTGAAAATTTGAAGTAACTAATTACACTAAAATGTGCACTAAAAATTATTTTACTTAATTGTTCAGTAGATGAATTCTTTTCCCTTATTAACTGTGACTTTAACTGTTTTCAGTCTCATGGCTGTTGTGGAGTGCTTTACCTTTTTCAAAAGTAAATAAAGATAAAATTTAGTTTATTAAATTTCCTTAGGGTTGATTTATTATGTTGGGATAGGTGTTTTATGTTTAATAAGTTTAATTATCTCATGTTTTTTCCACTACATAAATTTATTTTAAAAATATTGGTGAATGAAGATTAATGAGTTCATTTCTTTCTTGGATTTTTCCACTTCATAAGTTTGTTTCTAACTTTTTTTTTTCACACAAATTGTTTGAAATTATTATCGTGTCTTTTAGGTGACCTCGGGCATTGCATGCTGTAAATTTCTAGCAGTTTGCATACAGCATAACAGAAAGATCACCTATTTTGCATACCACATTCATTCAATGCCCTTTAAAAAGTAATGAATTTGTATGCTTCAATATTCGGTTGCTTATTTTTTTCTTTTCGTTAACTTCATTCATTTTTTATAGTTCTTCATGTGATACTTGGTTTCATATAATCCAATGTTGGAAAGGGTTTTCAATATATATATATATATATATATATATATATTAAAAGTATTTAAAAATAATGTTTTCAATTAAAATCTCAAAAGCTCTATTAAACAAACTAATTTAAGTATTGGTTATTTTTATTATTATTAATTAAAGTAGTTTTTAATTAGATTTTTTAATTATTTTTTTCTTTAATCTTGCAATTTTTTTAGATTAAATTTAAAAGATCTTCAAAGAATTGGAGAATGCCTAAAAGCTGTTTGTTTATTTCCGGTATCAGTTTATTGTGGACGAGAGAGGATTTTCTGAAATAAAAATGAGAATAATAAACTTTCATAGTCAGATTTCATCCTTCTTTTCCCTGACAGCTTTAAAAAAAAACTGTTATTCCCCTTAACACGTTGAGCGCCACGCGAATTCTTAATAAAATCCATTAAAATTCCTCAATGAAATTATACTGTAATAAATAAAAATTAAATAAATTTTCAATAATTACTTAAAACGATGTAATATTTTTAATTTTATATCATATTTTACACTGTCAGCCACCGATGGCTGACACGGCGCTCAACGTGTTAATGGATTAGGGAAAGAGGACAGCGGGAACTTTCTGGGACGATAACTAAAGGGGGGGGGAGCAGTATTTCTTCTCTCCCACGGGAAGCAATATTCCTACGTGCACTTTTTTTTTCTAATTGACTATTACTATTATCAACATATTTATTTATTTATTTTATTTTATTTTTTTCACGTCATACACTGATTGGTTAAAAAAAAGGTTTTTATTGTTCCCATCATATTTTAACTCCTTATAGATTTTTATCTTGTTGAGCAAATTTTATTCTCTACTGCAATATTAAGAATTGCATAATAAAACGGAATGGGGATCCCACGTATTGGGTGATTTACAACAAAAGTTGAATGGCAATATTTTATGTCAGAATAAAAATCCGTCAATTAGTCAAGTATTATTGATGACACTTATTATTTGTTGAGAGCTCCCAAAATTTTGAAACTAAGTAATTGACAAAAGTTACTGGCTTTGCATTTGGTTACTCAGTTTGTTGGTATTTAAATCGCTTTAGTTACTCCAAATGTTGCCTAACACAATTGTCTATATTCTTAAAATTACTCAACAGACAACTCATAAATAGCCGCAAATTTCATTTTAAGCAAGATGTAAGACGTTTTCTGCCTTAACTTCAAATGCTGCCTACAGAAATATATGCGTAGAATATTTATCATATTTACTTTTAAAATTGCAATTAAAAAATAAAAAAAAAAAAAAAAAAAAAAAGGAAAGAAAGAAAAAAGAAAGAAAAAGAAATCAAGCAGGTGGGAACACAGCTGTGTTCCCAACTGATGAAGAGGAAAACACAGCATAACTGAAATTTTTAGCTTAAATAGAGTTAAATTTAACTAATTTTCTTGTTTATTAACATTGTTAAATTATTGTCCTTGTTGTTTCTACCTTCCAGTTTCATATCTTCTCTTACCATAATTTAAATACACTGTTTAATTTTTGTATATAAATATAGTGCTGCTTTTAAAGCCTAATTTATGCAAATTAGTTTTTGTCATTTATCTTGAAATTAATTATAGTAATTTGTGAAACAGATATAAATTTAATAACATTTAAAAATACGACATTGAATATATTTGAATCAATCATTGCTTAAAAAATTATAGTTGAATAACACAGTGAATATTACAATTGCACATGTGCATTTATAGTTATTTTTCTTTGTGTCTAGTGACAAGTCCTGTACACGATTATATACAACAAGTTTAACAAGACGAGAAATTTTAAATGTAGACGCTATCAGTGTAGATAATGTTCTATGTCGCTAACAAAAGTTACTCGCTTTGTAATTTGGTTACTCGGTGTGTTGGTGTTTAAATTGCTTTAGCTACTCAAAAGGGTGGTTAGGACAATGAGTACACACAGATATTATATACACATTCATTTATTGTATTTATAAAATTGCATACGCAAAATAATAATTATAATATAATAATAATAATAATTATTATTATTATTGAAGAAATTTTCGTGGACATCATAAGATAGGTTTTTATCGTGTAGATAAGGGTCTGTGTCTCGAACAAAAGTTACTCGCTTTGTATTTGGTTACTCGGTGTGTTGGTGTTTAAATTGTTTCAGCTATTCAAAAGGGAAGATAGGACATTGGGTACACATAAATATTATATACACATTCATTTATTATACTTATTAAATTGCACACACAAATTTACAATTATAATAATATAATTATTTATTATTATTATCATCGAAAGTATTTTCGTGATCATCATTAGATAGGTTTTTATCCTGTACTTAAGTGATATATATATATATAAAATTTTCATGTTTCAAAAAATAAAAAGTTATTGAAATCTATTTAAAGCCGATGCATCAGAATTATTTTGAGTAGTTCTATAAAGAGTTAAAAAAGTTACACGCATCATTTTTTTTTTTTTTTTTTTTTTTTTATAGAAAATGCTTAATAAATTCAATAACACACAAATCAAGTTATATTTAGGAATGCGTCGATGAATAAATTTAACCAATCATTGATTAAAAATTTTAATTGTAATAACTCAATGAATACTACAGCTGCTCATGTGAATTTATTATTTTTCTTTATGTCAGGTAACAAATCATGCACCCAATTATGTACAACAAGTTAAACTACACGAACAATTTTACATGTGGATGCAAACAGTGCGCAGGAGGGTCTTTATCGTCAAAGAGGTTCACCACTACGTAAAACAAAAAATTTTCGCTATCGTGTTTACCAAGTATTTTGCAAGTTACACATAAGAAAAGTGCCCTTTTTCCCGGATCGCGGAAAAAGGGCATTTTTCACAATAACTGCCTGTGAAAGATATGTGTCATGGAAATTATTTAAGGGGTTCTAAGAGGGAGAAGAAAAGAAAATGATGGTATGATGTAAAAAACATTATTTTATTTTTCTTTGCACTTTAACCTCCAGAATTTTTTCCATTCATGCGTGTATTTTACAAGCAGCAATTGTAAAAAGCGCGGAAATTTTCTACTTGTAAAACACATGCTAAATATCATCAACAAGAGTGCACATTTTTTTATTTCTACGGGGGAGGGGGGGGCGAAAAGGACAGATTAAAAAATGAAATTTCTTTTTGGATCTTTTTTTTTTTTTTTTTTTTTTTTAAATAGATTTAAATCATGCATTGAATTTTTGCGTACAAACTTATGAAGAGACAGAAACTGATATGCAACCCTCACTGTAAGGTTTTATAAACACGTAAAATTTCATTAGATTCACACGTAAAATTTCATTAGATTAAAAATATATTCTTTTCATGTGCCCCCTAGCACTCAGTCGATAATGTAACCCTCTCTGCAATTTGATAAACAGTAAGAGATATTTATACAAAATTTCCTATAAATGTAAAGCAAAGTGATTTAAAAAGAACTTTTCCCCCCTCAGTATTCCACCTCCCCACCCTCCTGAGTATATGTAACACATTTGAAAATTTTCATTAAAAGTAGGTAATAGTTGTTATAATTAATTTAATTTTTATAATTAAATTTTATTATTAAATTTAATTGTTATAATTTTTTTTTTCCATTTTAACTACTTTTTATTCTATTCATTTATTTACTTACTTATTAATTATGTCCAATTGAGTTCATTGTAATTTTTATGTAGTACTAAGCTTTACATTTTAAATTATTGATAAATGAAGAGTGCGTTACGAAAGACGATTCCTATTAAATTGAATTATAAATTGAATTATTGTATATGCAAGTACTGACATATTTATATATACATGTAAACTTAAAGATAAGAAATAACATATAGTAATAAATGAAATATTATATATATATATATATATATATATATTCAGGCATTGCATGCTGTAAATTTTTAGCAGTTTGCATACAGCATGATAGAAGGATCACCTAATTCGCATACAACATTCATTCAATGCCCTTGAAAAAGTAATGAATTTGTATGTTTCAATATCAAGTTGCTTATTTTTTTCTTTTCGTCAAATTTATTCTTTTTTTACAGTTCTTCATGTGATACTTGGTTTCATATAATTGAATGTCTGAAAAGGTTTTCGATATATATATATATATATATATATATATATATATATATATATATAATAAAAGATGCAGCAAAAATGGAATTATTATTTTCGAATTTTTAATGCGTATTAGGAAGAAAAAGTTGTCAAGCCATACTCCTACTATTTTTTAATTAATTAATTAAAGTAATTAAAACATTTTTAATTATTTTCAAAATTTTAATACATAATATTAAAATTAAATTAATTAATAATTTTTAAATGTGTTAAATTAATAATTAACACATATATTAATACATAATAATTATGTATTAAATTAATAATTTTTAATACATAACAAGTTTGTCGTTTATTAGAGAATACCCTTCTATTCTTTTCAATTCTATTCTATATGCATTATTCTTATTTTGAAAATCTATTATTTTACCACCCTTTAAAGGGAATGGGAAAAAACATTTACTACTACTAGTAAGAATAATAATAATTTGAGCTTGTTTTGTTACTCTGAACTTTGAACGAAAGGATTTATTTTTATTATTATTATTTTACATTTAAACGAAAAAAATATTTTATTACTGTAAGATTCTTAATAAGTAATAGCTATAAAAGTTCATTTTAATACAAAGCATTATGCATAAATTATTTTTTTTCAATCAATTAATATATTTTGTTTTGTACCGTATCAATTAACTAAGGGTAAAAATTGAATAAATACATAAAAATTAAAATAAATAAATTAAATTAAAATTAAAATTACTGAAAACACATATGGTTTATTACTTCCAAATTATTATTAGGTAATAGCGAGAAAAAGTTGTTTTTATAGTAATAAATTATTTTATTACATAAATAAATCGATTACATCTTTAAATTTTTATCGTATGACATTTTAAAGCAATCGTCATTAAATAAAAGAATATATATATATACAGTCAAACCCCGATTTAGTGCTATCATCGTTACGGATAATAATCTAGCGTTATAACGGATTTGGCGCTATATTGAATAATAAGCCTATCTGTGTAAATGAAATAAAATTAAATATTCACTTACTTCCTTTTATTACAAATATCAGAAAAATTGAGTATCATAGCACTCAATATGTGATAACTAGTATTTTATTTTGGTCTGCGTAGTAATTTTATTTATGAATGAGAAAAATATTTTAATTTTTTTTTTTTAACAGAAATGTTCTCAATGTCTTTTTCTAAAATTAAAAGATTATTAATCATATTTTTATCGGTTGATTTTTTTTCTAAATAAGATCCTTAGTTTTCTAATGCAGTCTTTTGCTCCATAATATTTAATTTTTATTTGTTATTAGGCCAGCAATTTCCTCTTGACTCATTTCTTCAAATGCTTGAACATTTTTGTCTACGTTAATATATTCAACTGCAGTGAGAGGATGATACACGCTAGTTAAATTGTTTATATCATGCTGTAAATCTTTAATTTCTGCAGTGTTTAGTTTATTAATTGGTTTTTCACGAAGCCAGTATGGCTCCAGCAGTTGACTACAGTCTAAGCATAGAAACTTCATCCCACGCTCTTTTCATAATCCGAATCGCAACTTCTAGGGAGAGAGCAGAAAAATCAGTTTTACTGATACGGTCAATAATATGCCTGATATGGTATTTCCGGTAATGCACTTTGAAATAATTTATGATTAACGTCTCCAGTTATAGAAGCGTTTTTCGCACGCATCTGAAATGTTCACATGTAAAGAGCACCTTCTAATTTTTAATGTTTAGCTGATTTCAGTTTTTCAATATTTGACCGAGGATTGTTAACATTAAACTATTTTTCCCGTTGTCATAATATGTCGACAATACAACGTCTACGAATAGGATTTTTCCACAAGAGAGTAAAATGACTAGATATGCTCTGTTAAGATGCATTTGGATTAATCTTTTTATATTCACAAAGTTGCCCCGTTTTTCAGAAACTGAAAGAATAACTCTTTTTGATATTTTGAAATAAAAGAATTAAAAAAAAAAAAAAAAAAAAGTTTTCGTTTGCGTAAAGTTTGAGAAAATACGCATTAAATTAGAACATTTGTCTTGTCTCTCAATAAAATTTTATTCTCCTCATTTCAATCTATCACAGCGAGGAGGTTTACATGGCGTAATCGGCAGCGGTAAGAACGAAATAACATAGCGCTTGACTGAAAAAAAAAAAAAAATATATATATATATATATATATATATACGAATTTCAACAAAAAGTTATAACTTTTTTGAAAATGTAAGTTGGCGTTATAACGGATACTTTACATTGTAGTTCCTATTCAGAAGATTTGTTCACCCATACATGTGGCGGTTAAACGGGTTTGGCGGTATTTCGGGGGGCGTTATATCGGAGTTTGACTGTATATCAATTTGTACATATTTTTCATTACCATCATACTATAGGTATGATTTCCTCCTTGTTTTTTGTTTTTTTTTTTACATTTCTGCTCATTTTGAGGTGTGATAAATCTAAAAATCGTAAAGCTGATATGGTTTATCCGTTAGTGTATTAGTTAATTAGTATGTGTACACGACATCGCAAGAACAATAAGTTATTATTGCTATCATTGTTATTAAAAACTTCTTATACATTAAGAAATTAGAAAGTAATATATTTTTATTATTATTTGTAAAAATAAATTTCAAAAAAATAATAATAATAAATAAATAAATAAATAATCGAACTTTTAATTTATATGTATATATATATATACATACATACAGACCTATGTAATCATAAATCATTATCTCATAATCATAAATCATTGCCATAAATCACCACTCTTTAACTCATAATATATATGACTGATTTAGTTCATATATATAAATCTAATAATAAAAATAATTTCACTTTAACTTTTTCTTATTTATGTTTTGGTCTGCAGAAGTTTGGGGAAAGTTAAGCACCGGTAAAACTGGTCTATCCCGCTCCACCTGTCTTAAGCCGTGGTGGCCTCTGCTCCTTCTAAATTGTGTTTGCATTTCATTTGTTTGAACACTACTTTTATTTCACAAAGTTTTGAGTTTTTATACTAAACATTTGTACTCACCACATACTCACTTTAAAATATTCTTACAATCTTTTAAAATGCATTTTTATTTATTTTCTTTTATTACTTTTTTATGGTGACTTTTTTCCCGCATGACTTTCTTTCCGGTTACTTTTTTCTCGTGACTTCTTTTTCAGGTGACACCGTTTATACGTTTTTTAAGGGACCGCTCCAGAAAAATGTACAAATGAAAAACAATCGTGCAACTGAAAATTTGTTTTAACAAATAAATATATAATAAAGGATTATATTAGAATTAAATATCAAATTAATTTTCATGATTTCCTTTACATTTGTTCGACTAAGATAATTTTTAATGAAATTTAAAGTAATTTTAAAAAGCAGGATAAATTTTAACAGATAATTTAAAATTTAGAAACTGAGGAAAATTCCTTAAAATTTTGATTTTAATCTTTAAAGACAGTCTTTCGTTTTCTAAATAAAGATGACATTTCTGTAAAAAGTTAAAGAAAGAAAAAAAAAAAAAAACTGCTTTGTCTTTCCAACAGCAAGATGTCAAATAAGAATAAGCATGATAAGAAATAAGAAAAATCTTATGGTATCCTATTCAAATTTATCCAAAGGAAGTGAGTAATATACCTTCAAGTTTACAAAATGCTTATGAAGTTGTGAGATTTTTTTTTTTTTTCACATTCCGTCCCTAGAATGCAATTAAAGGAGAGAGTGGTACGGAGGTCTACAAGTTGTCAGTTTTCTTTCTCTGAAAGAAATCGTGTCTACTTTTATACTTAAAGGCCAGTTTCGACTTGGGCTCAAGATCAACGCTCAAAACGTCATTAATCACGCTTCCGACACAAAGAGCCAAATGTCTTGTCATCAGTTGTAGCCCTTTCTTATCAGATCGCGCAGTTAACTCAAAGGAAAGCATGCAAAATTGACAAAGATATCTGCCTCCCGGCCCCTCAATTATCTCAGCAGGGGGTTAGAAACAGCCCGTCCGAAGGCTTTGAGCTCCTGTGAGCTAGGCTCATCAGATCAAAGGATTCTGAATAGATGCCGCGGAATGAGCGCAAATGGAAACCGGACTTAACAATTCATCCTGTCCCTGCTTCTGAATGTTTCTCTCCCCTCTCTCCCCCTTGCAAGCTATCAGCCCTGCTTGGGTGTTATTGAGTTGCGCTTAATAATAGGAGGTACTACTCAATTGCGCTTAGGGCCTTCATCCTCACAGGCAACAGTTACGCCGAGATCATACCCCCCCCCCCCCCCCAAAAAAAAAAAAAAAAAAAAAGCATAAACGCATAAACGCCTCAATTGCACTGAATGAATGTTGTTTGCAAATTAGGTGATCTTTCTGTCATGCTGTGTGCAAATTGCTAAAAATTTACAACATGCAATGCCCGAGGTCACTTAAAAGACTTGAAAATATGATAAGTGGATAAACCAAGAGAGAAATAAACTTATGAAGTTGAAAAAACCAAGAAAGAAATAAACATATTAAACTTCAAACACTAATTTGTACTTTCTTTACCTTTTAAAAGCACGTCGAAAAAGGTAAAACATTCCACAACAGCCAAGAGTCCGGAAACAGTTAAATTTACAGTTAATAAAGGAATCGAATTTATCTACTGAACGATTAAGTAAAATTAAATTTTAGTTTAAATAGTTTCTTCTAATTTTTAACTAATAAACCTGGAAGTTAAAATTTAAAATTAAAATTGAATTTTATTTTATTACAGAGATTAATTAGAGTTACGCAAATTCTCAATTAATAAGTATCATGTAGAAATAGAAGTGTTTCATGGATTCAAAAAACAAGTTTTAGAGGAATGAGCGCTATCTGTTAGAATAAAGAAAAAAGTAATGACCTTTATATATATATATATACATACATATACAATTAAAAAAAAATCTTGTACCCTAATAATTTTGAACTTTCGACAACCGACTCCTACCATCCCAGAACCTAAAAATGCCAATTTAAAATTCTGTATCTCCATTAAAACATTTTGCCCTCCATCTGCTCCCCCTCCTCCTAATTACTTTACACTTTACAAAGTATTCGCAATCTTTCTCTGACCCCCAAAAACCTAATAATAACAATTTTCAAAGCTTTATCTCTATGTAAAATCCCCCCCCTCCCCCAATATCCCCCTTATAATTTTACACTTTCCAAAGTATTCACAATTTATTTATTACCCCGAAAAACCTGACGATATCGTTTCAAGACTGTATCTCTCTTTTTAAAAATTTGCCTCCTCCATCTAATATGTCCTTGTAATAATTTTGCACTTGAAATTATCCGCAATCGACTCCTAAACTCCCCAAACCTATAATTAACAATTTTTAAAGCTGCAACTCTATTAAAAAAGTCCCCCCCGCACCATTTGCCCCCTAATAATTTTAAACTTTCCAAAGTATCCTCAATGTATTTGAGGCCCTAAAAACCTAATAACAACTTTCATGGCTTTATCTCTATGTTAAAACTCCTCCCCCTCAACTGCCCTCTTATAACTTTACACTTTCCGAAGTATTCGCAATATATTTGTTAGCCCCAAAAACTCGATGATACCAAGTTTCAAAACAGTATCTCTATTTTTTAAAAGTTGCGCGGCTCCCATCTGCCCCTTAATAATTTTTCATTTTCGAAGTTATCCGCAATCGACCCTTAACACCCCAAAACTTATAAATACAATTTCGTAAAGCTGCTTCTCTCTAACCCTCCCCCCTCCCTATCTGCCCCTAATAATTTTACACTTTCCAAAGTATCCACTTTAAAATCTTTACCCTTTAAAACCTAAAAAATAAAATAAAATAAAATAAATAAATAAATAAAGACTGTAACCTAATCTTAAAAAGTCCTCCCCTTACCTCCACCTAAGCCTAATAACTTTACACTTTCGAAAGTATTGGCAAACTATTACTCACCCCCCAAAACATCTTAATGCTTTATATCTATTACAAAGCTTTATATCTCAAAGCTTTATATCTATTACAAAGTTTCAGAGTTGTATCACTAATTTTAAAAAATTGGTCCCCTCCATCTGTCCCTTCTTCATCTGCCTCCCTAATAATTTTGCACTTTCAAAATTATCTACAAACGACTCCTAACTTTTCAAAACCCAAAAATACAAATTTTTAAAGCTGCATCTCCATAAAAAAATATTTACTCCACATCTGCCTTCCCAATAATTTTACACTTTCCAAAATATCCGCAATCTATCTGTTACCCACAGAAACATAATAATACAAATTTTCAAGATTTTATCTCTACTTTAAAATTTTTGCTCCCTCACCCCATCTGCCTCCCTTCTAAATTTACAATTTCCAAAGATTCACAATCTATTTGTTATACCCAAAACTCGATGATACGAAATTTCAAAGCTTGTATCTCTATTTTTAAAAATTTACCCACCCCCCCACTTCTGCTCCCCTAATAATTTTGTACTTTCGAAATTATTCGCAATCGACTCCTAATCTCCGAAAACATACAAATACAATTGTTTAAAGCTGCATCTCTCTAAAAAAATCCCCCCCTCCTTTATCTGACCCCTTAATAATTTTACACTTTCCAAAGTATCCGCAATAAAATCTTTACCCTTTAAAGCCTAAAAAATAAAATAAAATAAAATAAAATAAATAAATAAATAAAGACTGTAACCTAATCTTAAAAAATCCTCCCCTTACCTCCATCTAAGCCTAATAACTTTACACTTTCGAAAGTATTGGCAAACTATTACTCACCCTCAAAAACATCTTAATGCCAATTCTCAAAGCTTTATCTCTATTTCTTATTTTGCCCTCTGCCCCTCCGCTAAATAATTTTACTTTTTCGAAAGTATCTGCAAACGATTCCTCCCCCCATCCCGTGCATGTAATGTCATCGGTTGAATTTGTGCGTGTGTTCAAGTCTTCGGTTGACTGTATATTTGCCAAGTCCTCGGTTGATCGTCCTTTTACTAAGTCCTCGGTTGACTGCGTGTGTGTTCAAGTCCTCTGTTGACTGTATGTTTGCAAAGTCCTCGGTTGACTGTGTGTGTGTTCGAGTCCTCGGTTGACTGTATGTTTGCAAAGTCCTCGATTGACTGTGTGTGTGTTCAAGTCCTCGGTTGACTGTATGTTTGCAAAGTCCTCGGTTGACTGTGTGTGTGTTCAAGTCCTCGGTTGACTGTATGTTTGCAAAGTCCTTGGTTGATTGTTCTTTTACTAAGTCCTCGGTTGACTGTCCGTATACAAAGCCCTCGGTTGACTGTATGTAATGACATTCGGATTACACAGTGTGTATAACAAGTCCTCGTTTGCAGGTGCATAAAAAAAAATTACTAATAGATTGAATACATTCGACCCTAATTTTTTATTTGTATTGACATTTTTGAAACGTTCCAAAAACTCGATGATACAAAGTTTCAAAGTTGTATCCCTAATTTTAAAAAATTGGTCCCCTCCATCTGTCCCTTCTTCATCTGCCTCCCTAATAATTTTTCACTTTCGAAATTATCTACAAACGACTCCTAACTTTTCAAAACCCAAAAATACAAATTTTTAAAGCTGCATCTCCATAAAAAAATATTTGCTCCCCATCTGCCTTCTCAATAATTTTACACTTTCCAAAGTATCCGCAATCTATCTGTTACCCACAGAAACATAATAATACAAATTTTCAAGATTTTATCTCTACTTTAAAATTTTTGGTCCCTCACCCCCATCTGCCTCCCTTCTAAATTCACACTTTCCAAAGATTCACAATCTATTTGTTATACCCAAAACTCGATGATACGAAATTTCAAAGCTTTTATCTCTATTTTTAAAAATTTACTCCCCCCCTTCTGCTCCCCTAATAATTTTGTACTTTCGAAGTTATTCGCAATCGACTCCTAACCTCCGAAAACATACAAATACAATTGTTTAAAGCTGCATCTCTCTAAAAAAATCCCCCCCCCCCTTTATCTGCCCCCTTAATAATTTTACACTTTCCAAAGTATCCACAATAAAATCTTTTCCCTTTAAAACCCTTTTACTCTTTAAAAAATAAAATAAAATAAATAAAGACCGTAACCTAATCTTAAAAAATCCTCCCCTTATCTCCCCCTAAACCTAATAACTTTACACTGTCGAAAGTATCGGCAAACTAATCTTCACCCCCCCCCCCCCAACCCCTCAAAAAAATCTGAATGCCAATTTTCAAAACTTTATCTATATTTTTTATTTTGTCCTCTGCCCCCCTCCCCTAAATAATTTTATTTTTTCGAAAGTATCTGCAAACGAGTAAAGTCCTCGGTTGGCTGTATGTTTGCAAAGTCCTCGGTTGATTGTCCTTTTACTAAGTCCTCGGTTGACTGTGTGTGTGTTCAAGTCCACGGTTGACTGTGTGTTTGCAAAGTCCTCGGTTGATTGTCATTTTACGAAGTCCTCGATTGACTGTCCGTATACAAAGTCCTCGGTTGATTGTATGTAATGACATTCGGATTACACACAGTGTGTATAACAAGTCCTCGTTTGCAGGTGCATTAAAATATAATAGGATATTTTGAAATTTTATTTCAAAATATTATTATACTAACAGATTGAATACATTCGACACTAATTTTTTATTTGTATATATATTTTTTGAGAAGTCCTCGGTTTGATAGGAAATACATACAGTCCTCGCTTTCCACCTAATACGAGACTGAGTGTGTGTGTCTGTGTGTATGTCATCGTGTCCGAATGTCGCTTTTTTTGTCCGGGCATCACTCGAGAACGGCTGGACGGAATTCAACGACGCTTGGCAGGAATTTAGGTCTTCACCCAACTTGAAATTATATCTATCAACTTTTCGGAAATTCCTCCCCGTTCCCCCCTAGGGGATAAAAGACTAAAACACGTTTGTCCGGGCATCACTCGAGAACGGCTGGACGGAATTCAACGGCGCTTGGCAGAAACTTAGGTCTCCACCCAACTTGAAATTATATATATAGAAATTTTCAAAATTATAATTAGTGTTTAAATTGTGGGTAAAAAACGCCTGCGCATGCGCCATAAATATCTTTTCACTAAAATGCTTTGAATGAAAAAATGAAATATAAAAATAAATTTTTAAGTTAAAGACTTTTGTATTCGCGTGATTTTCACTACAAATTATGAAAAGATTGAAATGGAGTGTTGCCATCTAAGTTTCATACTTTAGTTAATTTAAAAAAATCTAATTGTCGTATCGAAAAACTGTTTACACCCCAGGATTCAGAAAGATCACCTCTTTCATTTGGTACTGAATTTGTAATGATAGGTCCGATATTTCTAATTTATTTTTCCCTTTATCCGTTTTTCCGTTGCCACTTAAATTTCATACTTTAGTTATTTTTTAAAAATCTAATTGTCGCATCGAAAAACTGTTTGAACCTCTGGATTCAGCAAAATTGCCCCTTTCATTCGGTATCATATTTATAAATATAGGTCTGATATTTCTAATTTATTTTACCCTTTTTCCGTTTTCAACCCAGATTCGATATGGAACAGCTTTAGTATTGGATCCCTTTGGCAAAATTTGAAATTCGGCACCGAAGTAGCTCGGACGTTTCTCGCCAAGATCTTTAATTGCACAATTGAGACAGCCAATTCATTTCATCGCAAAAATGTCTTAAAATATTTAAAGTCACCAAAGGGTTCCGATACTTAAGCTGTGCTTTTTGTATTTATTAGTGCTAGAGGCCTATTTCAGTCGGTACAGTTGTCGAATTTTTATAGGTCACTCTTAATTAGTGCTAGAGGCTTATTTCAGTCGGTTTATTGAATGGGGATTTATTGAATGAAGTCCCCCCAAGGCACAACTTTGACATGCGTCCCCCCCAGGCCCAACTTTGACATGACTCCCCCCCCAAGGTATCCCTATTTCAGTCGGTACAGCGTTGTCGAATTTTTATAATACACTCTTAATAGTGCTAAGGGCCTATTTCAGTCGGTTTATTGAATGTGGATTTACTGAATGAAGTCCCCCCAAGGCACAACTTTGACATGAGTCCCCCCCAAGGTACCCCTATTTCAGTCGGTACAGCGTTGTCGAATTTTTATAATACACTCTTAATAGTGCTAAGGGCCTATTTCAGTCGGTTTATTGAATGTGGATTTACTGAATGAAGTCCCCCCAAGGCACAACTTTGACATGAGTCCCCCCCCAAGGTACCCCTATTTCAGTCGGTACAGCTTTGTCGAATTTTTATAATACAATCTTAATAGTGCTAAGGGCCTATTTCAGTCGGTTTATTGAATGGGGATTTATTGAATGAGGTCCCCCCAAGGCACAACTTTGACATGACTCCCCCCCAAGGAACCCCTATTTCAGTCGGTACAGCGTTGTAGAATTTTTATAATACACTCTTAATAGTGCTAAGGGCCTATTTCAGTCGGTTTATTGAATGGGGATTTATTACTTACAAACTTTGAATAAACACCATAAAATGCAATAAACTCGAGGGGCGAGTTTATTGCATTTTATGGTGTTTATTCAAAGTTTGTAAGTAATAATTTTTACAACGCCAGTTTTGTGATGCTTCTTTATTGAATGGGGATTTATTGAATGAAGTCCCCCCAAGGCACAACTTTGACATGAGTCCCCCCCAGGCACAACTTTGACATGAGTCCCCCCCAAGGTACAACTTTGACATGAGTCCCCCCCTAGTCCCAAATTTGACATGAGTCCCCCCCAAGGCCCAACTTTGACATGAGTTCCCCCAAGGCCCAACTTTGACATGAGTCCCCCCAAGGTACAACTTTGACATGAGTCCCCCCCCAAGGCACACCTTTGACATGAGTCCCCCCAAGGCCCAACTTAGACATGAGTCCCCCCCCCCAGGCCCAACTTTGACATGAGTCCCCCCAAGGCCCAACTTTGACATGAGTCGCCCCAAGGTACAACTTTGACATGAGTCCCCCCCCCAAGGCACACCTTTGACATGAGTCCCACCAAGGCACACCTCCCCCTCATTGGGAAAAAGAGAAAAAACGTTGTTTTGCGGCTATAAGACAGTTTGGACTTCCAACGTTATTTGTTACAATATCTGCAGCTGAAACACATTGGTTTGATTTAATGAAAACTTTATCATGGAATTTAGATCGTCACGAATTAACTAAAGAAGAATTTGTCGATATTAAGAAGTTTAGCAGTAGGCCTCTGGCACTAAATTAAAATCTGTCAATGTCAGATTTTCATGTTTTAAATAATGAAATAATGTCGTGTCTGTATAATTTTTATTTTTTATTTATTTTTTTTTATTTATAATACTGTCTATTAAATACTTCTGTGGTCACGAAATTTGGTGAGTAAATTGTTTGTATGCATCCGGCACTTATTGTGACTGCATTTCACGAAATTCGAAATCCCCCCCCCCCTTCTCGGAGTCGGATGGCAATAAACATGTGTAAAAACATGTTTTCCGTTTGAATTCGCTTTGAATTATCTTAGAATGGCGAATTTTGGTGTGTGGATATTGATTAAGTGTGCGCATTATGTACATTAGTGGGATTTTGCAAAACTTCGAACTCACCCGCTGAGGGTGGGGAAGTAAGAAGTGGGTAAGTTGTGCCGAAGACAGTGGGGACCAAGACTCCTAACATTGGGAGCGAGAAAACCTCTACCAATCACAGCGAGAACTTAGGTTATTAATAAAGATATGGCATTTTGACAAATCATTTAAGTTTAACGTCCAGCGAAGCGGGCAAAGCCTGCTAGTATATATATATATATATATATATATATATATATATATATATATATATTAATTTCAAAATAAATGACAAAATTATCTGCATGAAATAAGCGCCTAAAGCAGCACAAAATTTATATACAAAAATAAAACAATGAAATTAAATTATGATAAATGAAGATATGAAAATGGAATGTAAAAACAACAAGAACAAATAATTTAACAATGTTAATAAACAAGAAAATAGGTTAAATTTAACACTATTCAAGCTAAATTTTTCAATTATGCTGTGTTTTCTTCGTCAGCAGGTGGGAACACAGCTATTAAAAAACTATGTAGTACTAGCAGGTTTCTGAAGATATGTCAAGCTAGTATATATATGCTTCCCCGGAACTAATATAGTGTTGGCCTGCAAGCGCATTTGGCGATTTTTCTTTGGTGATTATGGCGAAATGCCATTTTCGCAAATGGTTGCCATGGATTCCAAGCGTAAACAAAAGCAAACGCGTTTTTCAAAATTGCGTCATTATTAATGTACAAAATTAATTAAACTTATTTTTAATTATTTATTCCGTTATCGTTTAAAACGGCGCCAAAGAAAAATCGCTAAATCCTGTTGCGGACCAACACTATACAGTCTTCTGCAAAATTATTCGAGCACTAGCCAATAATTCCTATATTTAAAAAGTACACTTAAGACTGTTTTGCTAAGTAAATCCTTCTCGAATCATGTTCTTAGACTGATTAAGAACATGACTCGACAAGGATTTATTTAACAAAGCTGTATTAAGTGTACTTTTTTTTGGCAAGGATTATTGCTAGTGCTCGAATAATTTTGCAGCCGACTGTACTTGTACCCCACATTTTTTATAAATTTCCAAAAACATTTCTCTCCCTCTAAACAACTGACTTAAAAAAAAAAAAAAAAAAAGAATCTAATACATTCACCTTCTTATCCGAAAATAGGCCTACCTTTCGTTAAATAAAATGTCAAAAGTAAAATATTATACAGAATATTAAATGTCTTTTTTATTTAATATATATATATATATATATATATATATATATATATATATATAAAGGTAAAGATAAATGTACTTTAAAGACAAAAAGAAATGGTGTTCGCAAGGATGATAATTTAAGAAAAGAATAAATGATTCGATTCATAATAAAATGCCATTTTCGAAATGAAATTTTCAAACCTAAATTCAGTAACTTTTTAAAAATCATGTTATAATCGGTTATAATACAGATTTTTATATCAAAATTATATCACAAAATTAAATGCTGACCTACCAAGGATAATGGAAAATCACAACCATTATTAAACGAAAGAACATATAAGAGATTGATCCGCGTTTGTAATGATCGATAGATGGCGCTTTTCCATCTTTTGTTGTTAGTAAATATTATAGCCACGTGTATTTATTTTTGTTCTATATGTGTTACTTCTTAATATTCGTGCTATAATTTCTCCGCCATTACATCATGGAAAATCGATTGCTTTTGGAAAAAATATTTCAGTTTATTCAAAGTTCGATCGGAAGTAGATATTTAACTGAAGCTGAACAAATATTAGTTCCAAATCATCTGATTAATTCTTTACTTTCATTAGCCGAAGCAACTGAAATTTTAAATTTGTCATTTGAAAATAAATGGAAGCTAAATTCTGGATTTCTTGATTTTTTGGAGTTACACTGTGGCACGCAACAGTAAGTGTTATCTTTTTTACCGGATTTATTCATTTTTATTCAATAAATATATGTGAAACTAAACATCGGCAAGCAATGGCGTCTATTCGAAAGCCGAAAGCTATCATGTCAATTGTAATTTCTCCTTAGCCCACCAGAAGGCGAGCATTTCATTACAATCGCGGATAAACAGCATAAGAAACAACGAGATAAATAACAAATTTCCGGTAATAGAAATATTTTTCTTAACAGCAACACTGACATTTTTTTACACCATGGATCACAGTTTAATTTTCCCGTGGAAAATGATGTCATGACAGAAAAATAACGTCATAAGACAAATTTTTTCTACGGTGGCAAATACCTTTATAAACCCGAAGTTTTTATTTAATAATTTCGCTAGTTAAAATGATAGAAATTTCTAAGCAGCTGTAATGCTTTCTATTCTTTGAATTAGTCGGATTACGCTGATACGAGTATATCTCATGGCATAGAAACCCTGCCCTCAGCGAGAAGTTGCTGTCGCAAACAAAAATAAATGGACGCCAGCGATCGATCCGCGATTGTAATGAAATGCTCGCCCTCTGGTGGGCTAAGGTGAAATTACAATTAACATGCTTTAATTCGGCTTTCATTAAGCCGTCATTGCTTGCCGATGTTTAGTTTTACATGTATTCATTGAATAAAAATGAATATATCCGGTAAAAAAGATAACACATACTGTTGTGTGACACAGTGTAACTCCAAAGGATCAAGAAATCCAGAATTAAGCTTCCATTTATTTCCAAATGACAAATTTAAAATTTCAGTTGCTTCGGCTAATGGAAGTAAAGAATTAATCAGATGATTTGAAACTAATCCGCGTTTGTAATGATCGATAGATGGCTCTTTCTCAACTGTATTTGTTAGTAAATATAATAGCCACGTGTATTGTTCTTTCTGGTTGTTCTATCATTGTTTCAACGTGAAAGCTATCAGTGGTATGATAATTTCACCTTAGCCCACCAGAGGGCGAGCATTTCATTACAATCGCGGATATTTGTTCAGCTTCAGTTAAATATCTACTTCCGATCGAACTTTGAATAAACTGAAATATTTCCTTCCAAAAGCAATCAATTTTCCATGATGTAATGGCGGAGAAATTATAGTAGAATATTAAGTAGAATAACAAAAAGAACAATAAACGAATACAAAACAATAAAAGAACACGTGGCTATTATATTTACTAACAACAAAAGCTGAAAAAGCGCCATCTATCGATCATTACAAACGCGGATAGAAACTATTTTAATATATAGAGATGATTTTTTTTTTTTTTTTTAATTAATGTAAAGTTTAAATTGTCTA